>AWVX01032148.1:0-10000 GCA_000500245.1 Cronartium ribicola 11-2
CTAAGTGTAAATATGGACTATATGTAATTTTTCGTGTAGAATCCATTTCTGCAATAATATTACTTAGTTGATAAGTACACTTTTGTGTTGTTACTCTAGAAACTGAGTATGAGTTGTAATTTTGCTTTGTAAGTCCATGGCATTTTGATGCTCAGGGCTGACAGAGTGGGTTAGATCCCCAAGACTTAAAGAATCTTGTAGAGTTGTTTTCTGTGTTCTGTTTGGGAGTAAAACACCACTTCTTAACTCATTTTCCAGGGTCAGACCTGTTATAAATCTATTGAAGCATAAAAAGACATTATAAAGAGTAGCATTTTTCCTTTTTTGTTGTTGAATTCAATGATTCCTACTCAAGCTCTGCCCACCTTGGGAGTTACAGACTGTGGGATATGGTTTTTTTTTGGTTTTGTGTGGCTGGTGTCTTTGGGTAGCAATCTTGTGTGTGAGGATTTTGTATTGTTTAAGAAAATGGAGATCAAAGCTTATTGGGAGGGTTTCATTGTGGTTGTACTTCCCCAATTCTTTGTATGGGACTTCTGTTGTATATAGTAGGGCCTTTGTTTGTCATCCCAGCACTCCTCACCTCTGTTAATTTTTCCTTCCTGCCAAACCCATTCTCCTGAATTCCCATGGAAACACCTGGTCTTTTCTTGGGATTCTCAGAGGTAAGGCAGCAAGGGTAATTTCCCATGGTAGTTTAAGGGTGCTCTTTGGCGCTTTTAGTCCAAAACCCCCAACACAGGGGCACTATCTTTAAGTCAGAACCATGAACCCTCTCTGCAACAAATGGAAACACTTGTTGTGTGCAACTGTAGGCTCTTGGTAAGGTGTCCAGTGAGAAAAGGGTGCACACATTGCTCTAGGACAGCTCCTGGACATACCTAGCTTTCTCTCAAAGGAAAAGGCAACAGAAGGCATACTTGGCCTATGGGCATTGTGGGGACATCATTTGGGGTGCATGGGACTCAGGAAAGGTGGTAGATTCATAACAACAAGGTATGGTAGCCACCTGACCAAAACTGCAGATGCTACACAAGGTGTTACATTGGTACCACCAGGGTATAAGTGGGTTTCTCAGCCAGTAGACATCAAGGCAGGTACTGCAGCATACCTCCAGGCTCAGGAAGATTTGCGGAGAAAATTGGTAGTTATTAGAGAGGGTATAGACAAGTTTTTAAGGTAGATCAAGGCTCACAAAGTGACCTACAAGTGTAACAGATTGTTACATATAAAAAAAAACCTGTTACAGTAGTAGGTGTGCAATGTGTAGTGGACTTTGACAACTCATTGACAAGGGTGCATAAAAAAGGACATTTTGTCAAGTCATTTGAAAAAAATTGAGCTCTAGTGGTGGTTTTGTTCTTGGATCCTGCCAGAAATCTGGTCAACAAGGACACAGATTTTGGAGGTTGTCTAGTTGAGTAGTAGGGTTGTGTGTGTTTGGTGCCAAATTTTTAGCTTCCCTCTTTCTCTGTTGGGCTTCTTCAGGGCTCCACAGATAGGTTTCTCTCTGTGATTTCCTAGGAAAAGGGATGCTTCTTCAAGCATCCTTCTCACCATCAAACACTTACTCTGTCAGTGGTGGATTTCCCCTCTTCTGGCTCTTTCAACACCTATTGGAGGTGGGAGTTTGACACCATGGACTTCAAAAATGTTGAGAGAGCCATTCTAAGCTATTCACATGATTGTTTTAGTATATAATGCTTAAGTATGCTTCAAACCAGTTCTGAATACTTTTTTTTTTTTTGAGTGTTTTAAATGGCTCCTTTGATTCCCTTTTACTTTATAACTCCCTTTTTTCCAGCTCTTATCATAATTTTAATAACACTTTTTCCACCTTGAAAAAATACCATATTGTGTGTTCCACCTCTACCAATAACCTCCATGATGTTCTATAATGTACTAATAAACTATGTGTGTAGATTATGACCACAACAATGTGTATATGAAAAATCAAAAAAGATGACAGTTACCACTCTTTTTGAAGCTCAAATGACCCTGGAATATTGGTGCCAAAAAGAAAAAAAAAAAAATGATGAATTTGTGATTGACAGCAGCTGGAGATGATGATGACCTACATTCAAAACTGGCCATACAGCTGTTGTCTTTAAACACTCAACTGCGAGGCATAACTTCCCTCCCTGGAAAGCATTCCACTATAACCAGTGCATTGGTAATTGAACATGACTGATGTTGTGGGCTGAGTAGAAGGGAGACTCACCTGGGATATTCCTTGCTGAAAAAGTCTTGTGAAGGCCACTCAACAGCTCATACCATCCAATCATTCACTCATGTTACATTGCATTCTGTGTCTATGAAGGTCTAACTAGCCTTCCCTGACCAGTGTGGTAGGACTGACTCTCCATAATAAGGCAAGGTGAAAGCAGACGCTTCACTCTTCTTAGCAACCTGAGGGCTTACATGTCTTATTTCTTTTCCTTTTTTATTGTTTCATATCATTGCCCGCCTAAATGCTATGAGTAGCAAATGCTGTGAGTAGCCACTCTCTGCACATCCTCACCCTCAAGCCAACTTGTAACCTGGTTATAGGTATACCCAGTTCTTGTACAGTTCTGTTTTTATTACTCCCATAGAGGAGGTAACACATTTAAAAAGTTTTCAATATATTTATATAAAAAAGTAACACATGAGCTCTCATACCTCACTACCCGATTTCCCCACTTGCCACCTATCAATCAACTTCCTCCCAGAGTGATGGTTGTGGTGTTTTGGGTCCTACAGGTCCAAACTTTCTGGTCATATTTGCAAGAGAGTGAGGAGTAGAAAGCAGTTTGTGAAAGTGTGAATTTCAGGAGGTTTCGGTGAGCTGAGTGCATAGGCGCCCGTAGGATCCGGAACCCCACAAACTGCTTCATTGGGGGTGTTGGTGATAATTGTAAAGTCAGGGAAAGGGGAGGAGAAGCTTGAGAGCGCGTTTGGACTGATTTTCTCAGACCGAGACCTCCAATCTTCGAATGCGACTGCGTGTGCTGAGAGGAGCTCAGTCAAGCTAAACCTCGGCCTACCTCAGCTGGATCATTACAATGCTGCACGCGAAGAAATTGGCGGCTGCAAAGAACTTTTTCTTCATGCAGACCTACCTGTGTATACATAAGTCCCTCGGAAAACCCCCAGGAGCCAGGATGCTCCAATCTACCGCGGTCCCCTCGGATCACCCAGGGAAATGGCCGTTTTTTTTTTTTTTCTTCTTTTTTTTTTTTTCCTTTTTTCTTTTTTTTGATGAGCTCCAAGCTTTTAGGTTAATGTAGTAAAGAGTTCAGTTCAAATTGCAGGGACGTGCCCAAAGCTGACACGCCCAAGGCTGGAAGGCCTGGCCTTTTGAACACACCCGCAGCACCCACTGACTTAGCCGGAGGGAGTCGGTCTCATGGAGAAAAAAAAAAAAAAAAAAATGCACATTCTCTCGTCCATCTGGGAGCAAATCTAAAGATATCGACAAAGGAATCAATCGTACCAGGTGTGGATTCACTAGATTGCTGTCCGTTCAATTCAATCGCTACGGGCCACGTTCAAGTTTATCTTCCACCCTCAAGAAGCCCAGACTCGCCATCGTCATCCGCCACCATCCGCCACCGCCCGCCCAGTCTTAAAAAGAAACCACAATCATCATCCGCCATCAACCACGATCGCCCGATTCTAAAACAAAACGAAATCGAGCTTCCTGAGTGCTCTATCGAATTTTTATTACTCTACCCTGATCTCGGTTTTTGGAATGGTCGAGCGGACCTCACCGACATGGAGAAAAGTTACCAAGACGATCATAGAGCGCCACGACAAGACTCAGACCCACTGTTCCATCAACCAACCCGGACTCATCTTCAATGTTCCCAACGCTAGCCCCACCAATACTAGGCCCCAGTTTGGATACGACAGACGTACGCTTTCGGTTCCGGCGGGACCTGATGGGGGAGAGAAAATTGTAATGTGGGCTTACATCCCTCACCTTTGCAAGCAAAGCCCTCCATCGCCCTCAATAATCATGGCAAATGGTCTTGGTTAGTCGGATTTTACACTTTCTTTTGTGTTTTTATTTTAGTCCTTACCTTTCGTATAATATTATCCTTCTACTCGAGATAGCCTTACCAAGATCAGCTGGGCTTCCCGTGAGTTTGAGGCATCTATCGCCTAGCCCCCCCCCCCTTCTGACAGCTTCCGAAGGCGGCCCTGTGCCATTCCAAAAAAGTATATTGGTTCTGATCAATATTGCACGCCGAGGGTGTTGACAGCACATTGCAGCTCGATTTGCTGCTGCAGGCTACAACGTTTTCCTGTGAGTAACTCTCAAGAACTTTTGTTTAAATAACCGAGTCCATATGTGCTAAGCGCTCTTAGGTCATGATAGTTTGATGGAAATAAAGCTGAAAAATGCTTTTGTCTTTTATGCTGATTTTTTTAGCTTCGACTTTCGACACTTGGGGGATTCAAGCGGGTTTCCCCGTCAGATCGTGTCTGTTGCCCGACAAGAAGAAGATTATATCAGCGTGCTTCGCTACGTCAGCGATCCCGCCAAGCATCACATTGATTTCGAGCCACACGTCCTTGACCCTAAAAATGTGGTGCTCTGGGGATGGAGTAACTCCGGTGGACACGTATCTCGGTTAGCCAGTCGGAGGGATCTCCCGGCAATTCGTGCTGTCATTGCTATCGATCCACTTTGCGATGGGGCCGGAAATTTACTTCACCACATTTACACAACTCCGGGTGCACTGATGAAGATTGGACATCGAGTTTTCGCCGATATGGCCGTTTCGCTTTTTCCCGGCCCTAACCCAATCTTACTTCCCGCTTTAGGCCCAGGAGGATTTCTTGATTCCGAAGAGGCTGAAAGAGGTTGTCGTCGGTTGACTCCTGAAGAAGGACCAACTTTTGTTAATCAAGTAGCTGCTCGATATGGATTTGACTGTATCTTCAATCGCGCCAATGGAGCTACCGTTCACTGCCCGCTTATGGTCTCATGGTCTCACAATGAGGGTGATGGGTTGATACCAAGTCGATTTCCGAAAAAGCTGGCGGACGAAGCTCGTGAAGCGGGTGTAGCTGTGGACGTATATGAACATGCTGGAGACCACTTCGCAATCCATGTTGATGGATTAGCTTTTGACGACACAATCAAACATCAACTCGCATTTTTGGCTCGTGAAGTGAACCCGGTTGGAAAACCTGATAATGAGGACACCGACCATTAATCTTGATTTCCATTGTATTGCTCACCTTGTTTCGACCATTCACTACACTTGTACAGCTACAAACGAAAAAAAAAAATTAAAAAAAAAAAAATTGAATCTCATAGGGATTGATATAAGTCATTGATAAACCACGTTAGGCTCAAAATTGGCCTGACCGGTTTTCATAGTACGGATGCTGATGGAAAGTATACCTGTCCTATACACTGCCTACGGCTCCTGTATTCCTTCGAATGGTTTCTGAACCCAGGTTTTGTGACCCGTGAAAGTGGATGTCACCCCCCTCTTCAAAGGGTTATCACCTGTTATCACGCCCTTATGCAATACTTAGAGCCTTGCGTATCTGTTCACAAGTGCATTCCGGGATCAAGCTTCTGGTCTGTTTGCCCGCTCTCAACAGTCTCTAATACTACTTTCCGTATCAACTCAACGTTTGCTAGAAGGAGAAATGATGTTGAGTTTCGGCCGCAATAGACCGTAGTGCTTTTTTACATTATCAAGGTTCGGTGTCACATGTTTTGCGACATGAATGTTCATCATTGAGAGAGTGAGTTTAGCTAACACCTATGGGTTGAGGTTGTCATGATAAAAAGAAAATTCGAGACAAAATACCATGTCAATTCTTTGGACTGCACACCCCAGCTTTAATTTCAGTCAACAGAACTACGTGTTTTAAATATAAACTTGTACGATTTACATACCTACACCAAAGACTCAAACACGAACAGGTATTGATAACTAGATCAGGAGCCTTCCCCATCCATTTTTGCCCATTTTTGAAATACAACCCCATAATTTTTTTAAGAACCTGGCCTCTTAACCCACCATGCTCCGCTTTCGACCACGTGCACGCACATTCGCGAGTCGGCTCCGAAGCACCTTCCAGTCCTTCGTAGGTAGATGTGAACCGTAGGCCTCAAGGACGCGCTCGAAGCGCTCAGATGATTGTTTGAGGATCGAGGGCGTATTCGAGAGATCAGGATGTGTGGATAAGAAAGCTCTTTCAAGCACATATAAATCCACCGCTTTATCCTCGACAAGAGATGAGACGAATGAGAGTCCGAAGTCGATGAGTACCTATAGATAGTTTGTTTTTCAAAACAAAACAAAACAAGAGAAAAGTTTCAGATGAGGCTCTCAGGGTGAGAAAGAGTTAAAAAGTGTGACTGAAACGACTCGAGCAGTAGTTGGGTTGGAGGTAGGAAGACGAATGAGCATGTTTGAAGTGGTGAGATCACCATGAATGAGATCAGCAGTGTGAAGCTTAGCGAGCTCTATTCCGATCTCTTCTAGGATATCATCTGTGTTATGAGGAATCCGGATTAGAATTTTAAGCAAGAGATCTTTCTCTAACAAACAGAGTGAGAGTCTGAAATTCAACTCACTGATATCACATCCGAGCTTTTGAAGGATGTGAGCTTGGGATAAAGGATCTATTAAAGCTTCTCGGACAGTACAACCTTCGATGTACTCGATCATTAACGCTCCAGTAGTAATATCAACACCGCGAAGGCCGGGGACGGAGAGACCAGCCTTAGCGGCCCTGAGAAGTGCACGAGCCTCAAAGGTAAGCCTCTGACGTGTGAGTTGCTGATCTAGCGAAGGATGACGATAAGTTTTTGGAAATCGATATTTGAGTAGGACAGGTGGCTCAGTGGGAATGAGGGAAGCCTTGTAAACTCTCTGTTTGATGGATTAAAAAAATCAGTTTCGAATGCCAGCTTGATCGTTCGGTTTATTACTCACGGCTTCGGCACCTTGTTTGATGAGTGTTGAATGGACCAAGAGACATTCGAGGTCGAATGGGGGAGATGGCTTGGACATTGAGTGACCGTTTGAGGGGTGAACGGAAATTCGACTGAGGTTTTGAGATAAAACTCGGCATCAAATATCCGACCGTTGTGATCTAAGAACCCGAAGTGTTCGCCATCATCAGCTTTTGTCCTACCGGTGCCATACCCTCTCTTTACTGCACTCTACATTGAACCTCGTCAAGTTTGAGCTGTGGGATGAATGAAGGGGCTTGTGTTGTCAGTAATGAAAACTATCAACTTGCATGAGTATACTGGACCAAGCGAGTATTGGAATGGCTTGGAAAGGTTGAGAGAAGTATCAATTCATTGGATAGATAAAAAAGAAATTCAAACTGAAAATCCTACTCCTGAAGACACATAAACACAAGTAAATGATCAAGAAAAACAATTCCTTGAAACATTTTGTATCTTCTTTTAATTCAAATTTAATCAACTTTCACATTTTGGATCACCCAGCGGGAAATTTTCTCAAAGATAGATACTACACATCTAAAATATTTGCCATTCATAGAGGTATTCTATGTGATATAGCATCTTAGCCTAAGCAGTGAAACCAAGACAATTGGGTCCCAAAAGTTTCTTGTAATTCACAATTGGAGAATGGTGGTTGACTAGTTTTGAGATATTAGCCATATCTTACCTAAAATCTGTTTAACTGTTTATGACATCTATCAGACTTGTATCACTTGCCACATCTGGGATAGTGAAAAGGAAAGGTTTGTTTTCCTCTTTGTCATCTCACACTTCAAACCACATCCCATTCCATTTTCTATTGTTTATTCACTTGCTAAACCTTGGTTGGACTTACTTTTCAGAATAAAATTATGCCCATGTTTTCTGAACACAAAGTCCTTCTGGGTAGGCTTGCTCTGCGGTGTGGGCTGCTGACATGTGGTAAATAACATGAAAGTTTATGAGGACCACTAGATCAGTCTGGAAATACTTGATCAAAGGTACAACTTGAATTGAATTAATAGGAAGCTCAGTAAGATGTTTCTTTTTCCCCTTCTGTGGTTAAATATCTCTCTCACACCAGCAAGACTCTTTTCTTGTGGAGACAGTAAAACCCTGTTTACAGATCATTTCCCTATCTATCATTTTCTTGGTTGAATCTTTTGCAATGAATGAGAAAATGTTCCGGTGTTTCGGGGACCCTTCCTTTCAACTTGAAGGTCGTGAACTGCCACATGCATGATGAGAAGAAAACAGGTTGAACAGAAGTTCAAATGTATCTGTAAAAACTATCATAGAATAAAATTTCGACAAGCAATCAGGAAAGAAAAGATCAAAACAAATATTTTCTCATTTGCTTCTATGATCAATAACCCGAAGTTGTTCTCCCATATCTCTGACTTTGTACTGAATACTAAACGTTTCGAATATTTTGATTGTTTCGCTAAGTCTAAAGATGTGGATACTGAAACCGCTGCCCACAGCTCTGTCTAATATTTAGATAATAGACACCTGTTTTCTCCCTCTTAGTATAGGCATGGGAACATCCAATACTATTAGGAACTGATTTATAGAATCAGCGCACCCTTGAGTTTCACACCCCTAGTACCTAGAAGACAATCTTTCTTCCCGCCTTAGATTGGGGGTTAAGTCTGATCGTCCTAGGAGAAATACAGTGGTACTGAAACAAACCTCTGTCACCGCCCTTCTCCTTCCTTAAATTGGGGGACGCTTGGGATAGGAGACAAGTTAGCATGGGTCAAGGTTATCTCAGAGATTGACCAAAAGAAAAAAGGTCCTCTAAGAAATACCTAGGGCAAACATATAAGCGGTCGAAAGTATGTAGCTCATCGGAAGACGAGGCTGTTTCGAAGTTGTATTTCAATTTATAGGCTTTTTCTATAAGTGCTATATGTTTATAAACAAGTAATCCACTATATTTAAAAGATAAAAAAAAAAAAAGTTGAAAGGATCCGCCTAATTAAGTGTAGCGCAACTGTACCGTAGAGCATGATGTATAGATGAGAATATGCTAATGTCGAGGGTTCTGGAGACATGTCAAGCGTTCTCCGCGGTACTAGACTAAAGCTTGGACTGATCTCAATGTTTAAGGTTGAGGAAAATTCGAGAAGACTCTCAGTGAATCGAGAAATTGGTGGTGGATCCATTTTACTTACGTCGAGTGATGGCTTAATTCACCATTTGACTGTATGCGGTCGGTCATTTGCTTATTATATAAACACGAGTTTGGTATTCCCCCTTCCCTCACATTAAAGTAAAAAGCTTTCTATACCACACATTTTAAAGTACGATTACCCTTACCAATTAATATCCATGGCATCAGGATTCTCATTCACAGATAAAACTCAAGAAGCTCTCTCCTCAGCTGTCGCTCTAGCCACCGAGCGATCTCATGTCAACGTTCAACCAGTTCATATCGCTCTCGCACTCTTAGACCCTAACGTAACTGGATCTAACGGGGCTGCAGGCTTAGCTAGTTCTGATTGTCTATTCGCCAATGTACTGGATAAAGCAGGTGCAGATGCGCGAGAAGTCACTAGAGCACTTAATAAGAAACTCGTACGTGAACCTAGTCAAGAACCAGCGCCTGATAATGTTGGATTCTCAAGTTCGGCTTCAAAAGTCTTGAAGGAAGCTCAAAAGTTAATGCGTCAACAGGTAAGTAAAATAAAGTATAACTCTTCTCATTTTTCTCATTTTCTTGAAATCCGATTTTAGATTTTCATGATCCTAATTTTTTGATTTTTTTTTTCCTCAATAGAATGATGGTTATATTGCACAAGATCATCTTATACTTGCTCTTTTAGATGACTCTGTGATAAAACAAATTTTTAAAGAAACAAATGTATCTGATCCTGCCGTTCGTAAAGCTATTAGCGCTGTTAGAGCTGGTCGGAAAGTGGATAGTAAGACAGCTGAAGAAGGTACTTTTTTGATCTCATCAATCAATCAACTCAAATCTTGTCTTGACCAAAGTTTACGAAAAAAAACTTAAATTGATATCCTAAC
>AWVX01032173.1:0-16680 GCA_000500245.1 Cronartium ribicola 11-2
GTTTCTTTGAGTGGGTTAGATCCCCATCTGATCAAAGGCTCTTGTAGAGTTTTTCTGTGTGCTGTGTCTCGTGGTAAAATAACCACTTCATTACTTTGCCAGGGTAAGACCTGTTATAACATCTGTTGAAGCATAAATAAGCCACCATAGAGTAGTAAAGTCCTGTTCTTTGTTGTTGGATTCAAAGTTCTCCTACTCAAGCTCTGCCCACCTTGGGAGTTCCACAACAAGAGAATGGTTTAGGGTAGGATCATAGATTCAAACTCTGGACCAGACATGCCACAAGTGCTTACTCTACCAACTGAGCTAAAACTCTTAGAGTTATGTGCCAGAAAAGGAATGACTAGACCAGGATTTGAACCTGGGACCTCATCATAAGCTGAGACACTGTGCTAGAAGCGCTGCCTTTGACCACTAGGCTATCCAGTCAGTGTCCAGATGTGAAGAGCTATGCAACTGGTACAGTTGGTTAATCAACTGAGTGTGTAGTGTACATAGCATGGATCAGTAGTTTATTGACCACACTTCAACAAAAACTACCTTTTATTTGTTTGATTATGATAATTCCTTTACTATTATTTATACTGATTCTCTCAAATCTAATTATTTATACTTTGGCTTATTAAGTATCTAGAGATTTATCTAATATCTAATATCTATAATCTATTATCTATTGTCAATAATCTATTATTATTATATATTCTCTATTCTCTATTCTCAATTCTAGTTATATATTGTCTATTATATATTACCTATTATTATTATCTATTATCTATAGACCTGTTATATATTATCTATTATTTATAGCCATTCAACCCTTTCTGAGAGAATCGAATAGAAATGGTGTGGAAGTAATTAGGATGAGTTCTATTCGTCTAAGTAGTAAGGTAAAAGCTTATTAGTATCAATTTATAAAGAACCATTATCTCTTCTCTGTATTACACTTTAGTCATAACTATAGAGCATCAGATAATTAAAATGGGAAAGATAAAGAGAAGAGAGAATAAGATGTAGTCAAAGATGAGAGTGTAAAGATCACCTTAGTTTTGAGATGGAATAAAATAACTTTTTTATTCAGCAGTGGGAAATAATTGACAATGCTTAAATAATATGCAAGAAGTAATTATTTATAAGGTTCGAACAGTTATAAATAATATTGATATTCTAAATAAAGACTGAGAATTACTTCCACACCTGAAAATCAGTAATAAAAAGGTGTAAAGCATAGATATAGAGTGATCATGTGAAATAGAACAGAATGATGTAAAATATACAACTGTCTAGTATGCCAGTATCAGGAGAAATTAACACAACACTCTATTCCTCTCTCCTCTCTCTATGCTTTATCATACAGCTTTCTAGAGTATTGACTTGAAGTTTTCTTAACTCCTCTGATCTGGTGTCTTCTTGATATATAAGCAAATGATTGAAGTGATAAATTGAAAGTGATGATGTTAGAACCCAAAAAAACCAAGTCCTATGGAACTTTCAGGTGCTGCTGTTTCTTTGGGCATCTGGAAGCACCTGGGGCATGGAAACACAAGAAAAGGATTAAGACATTGATTACCTGGTGAAGTGACAAGTAAAAGATTAAATTTACATACTGAAAATTGATGATATTAGAACATGAGACAAGGGAAATTTATTAATACATGAAGAATAGATGAAAGACCAAGAGAAACAAGCCCTCAAGCCACAAAAAAAACTAGGAACACCAGAGATCAAGCAACAGATGAGAAAATAAGATGTGAGCTGTGTTTAAATTGGGAATTTCAAAAAGAACAGAGTCCAAATAATATAAACTACAAGTTGAAAATTAAGGCAAAAATTTGAGAATCACACAGGCCAGGTCCAGACCTTTCAACTACCATTCCATGACTGAAGGCTGTCTTTTTGGGGTTAAAGGCAGCATTGTGTGTGATCAGTACAGGTGCATATCCTGAAAAGGAGACCAGCCCATGTTTTTATTAGTAATGATCAGTTTTCAGGCTTACGGTGGCATGAAAATGATGTTTAGTAAAGGGATCATGAGAAACAGGAAATACAGAAAGAAACAGGGCTAAGGAAGACCATCAGGTACCAACTCCACAAAGCTGTTTCTCCCCTTTTCAGCATTTGAGTGCTACAGGAGTACAAAGACTTCTTGATTTTCCAACAAACACTAAAACTTTGTAGCAACACCCATACTTATAGCCAATCAACATCCAATGGACGCTCCAACTCACACTAACACTATGAATTTTGTTATAGCATTCCTGTTTTTGCTACAAATCTATAGCAAAACCCCCATGCTATAGTGGCACTACAACCCTCCATACCTCCTCTTTCCCATACCTAGAACACACATCTCACAGCAATCAATCCAAAAAAGCTTCTGCTCAATTGCATTGAGCCTTAAATTTATCGTGAACGGGTGTGGGACCTATGCTATAGCTCTGCTATAAGTCCAGACTTGACACTATAAAACCCATTCTGTATGCTACACAACTGTAGCGTGGGTTGGAGCTGCTCTGATTGTTGACCCAGGCCGGCGGGCATTACACCTCATGTTACACCTGACATCACATGTGATATTGCGCCAAGATACTGATGAGTTGGATAAATTAGAAAAAAGGACAGGCGTCGGTGAGCTTCCATCTGAGATGCGGACACAATCCACTACAGAAATACCTACACCAAAAAGACGCCGAAGCTAGCGCACAGTAAAAACACTGTAAAGCGGTCGAAACTCCAGCACACTTCCTACTCTGTTACTGACGGTACTCAAAATAGAGGCAAGAGTTTTGACGGGCCCTACAAAAAAAAAAAAGAAAAAAAAAGAAAAAAAAAGAAAAAAAAAAAAGAAAGGTAAACTTTAACTCTGCTATTGCCTTACTGGAAAACCCTAAAACGTACCCTTATCTGGTAAGATATATCAAAGCTACGGGACGGTTTATATACCTCAAAACATACCTAGACAAAAACAACTTATAAGATATAACCTAAACACCACACATTTTGGGCCCCTTGTTCTTTTTATTTTTCATGAAAGACAACGAACAGAGGGGTTGTGGTTACATTATTACATACTTAATATAAAGAGCCAAAGCACTTATAAAAACAAAAAAGTGTGACGTTGCCAAACTGTTGTGTAATGCTTGTGTAATGCTTGTGTAACGTCAAGTTGACGTTACCCACTGCAGTTTCTTGGACTTGCGTGCTCAGCCAGTCAATCACCAGCCGCAACATAGCTATGATGAGCCAGGGACGTATCTTTGCTTTCCTATACTTTCACCTGATCACACACGGAAGCACCTCAAACATTGCGCTAGGAATCGTGAGGCACTGCACAGTTGCATCCTAAGAAATATTTTTCGGTGGAACTGTAGATCAAACCTTTCCTCAGGGGGCATAGGAATGGCGGAGTCTTCATACATGTTTTCATACGACTCCGCCGTTTCTCGAAACCTGCGATGTCTCTCGCTGTGCGCCTGTTATAAGACGTACATAATTGCCGGACCTTACCGGAACTTTCCTTTTACTTCATCCCAAACCTTTTCTCAAACTCTCCTCAATCTAAACTTTTCTGCCATCTTCACATCCTTATCACATCAGCTAATTGAATTTCAGGGTTAGAATAAAAAGTTGCCTATCCTTCAAGTAAGTTACTCACTAAATCTTCCCAAGAAGCCCTTTCATCGAGAGCTCGATAACCAAAGCAAGGCCAAACGGTCAGAATCTGTTGATGTGTGCCAAGCGCCAAACTTGACGGAAATATATATTCATTCCTATCTATACGTTTCTTACCAAGGTATCGCTCTCGCGCACAATCTCATCCACCGTACCATCTCGCCACCCAAGGACAGCTTGACAGCCAACACTCTTTAACAATTCAGCAATGGCCAATTATTCTTATCGATTATTTACCCGGGGAAACCCATACGACAAAAGAAATTACCTTGATCAACGGCCAAATGCAGCCTACCCCTTAGTCGGTAAGCCCTCAATACGTATAAGTTCTTGGAAGTGGCAAGGCGCAAGAGTCACTCTGGTGACTGTTTTTTTTTTTTTCTTTTGCATTGTCCGCTCAAAGCAGAGGTCGACGATTATCGCCTCTCAACAGAGTCCACAGGGGTCTGTTCTGGTCCACTACTTCTTTCTCAGTCAAGTTTGGCCGACAAACAAACCACAGAGTGTTTTCCGGTCCAACGCAATACCTCTATACTCCATTTCAAGCCAAGAACTTTACGCTCACGCTCAAATATATCCCCAGAGAGCAAAGAGAACGTCGATATTCTTCCACCACAGCCTACAACATCTCTACCTGGTTCCCGCCGATCATCAGGATCTTGGACATTTGGAAGGCTAACGTCAGTTTCCGAGTTTGGTTCGCTTAAGAGTTCGTCAGACCCGTCACCATCATCCACGACCAGAAACTGTTCGATGTCAATTGTGACCGCTGCTAGCTCGGAAAATTCATGTAAAATAAATCAAGCGCCTGCTACGCACATACTGTATCAGCCTTCAGTGACCAAGCCATCACGATTTTCCCGAACCCTCAAGATCAAAAACACCTCCCTTCTCCCAACTGTCACCCTTACACCTCCGGATGACGAGGCTGATTACTTTACTGAGTCTCCATTTCCAATCACTCTCTATTCACCATACGACGCTATAACAGCAAGGGACTATAGTCGTCTTAGAGTACCCATGGCCCCCCTAGGGGCCTTATCAGCTGCGGAACGAAAGCGTTGGCCGCACCCCGCTGGGCCTTGGCTGCGCTCAACCATCACCCCCGAAACTCCTTTGCTTCCTGGTATCCGATTTAGAAACGGAGTCGTTCTAGGAAGCGCTCGTATTCGTCGTCGGGTAATCTGTGGCGGTCCAACTATAAATCAAAATGCATTTGTAAATCTTCGACCTAGACCTTTTCCACCACTTCGTATTCCAAATGAGAAAGATCGTACGCGCCGAACACAGGCGGGATCAAGAATGAACCGGAAGGCTTTTCAACTGATCGAATTTGTCACTAGCCGATGAAAAACATTCATTATGGCTTACTTAACAGTACAATATTGCTTGTGTCTCTTTTCTCTTGGTTCTTCTTGTTTATCGAAAGAAAGAAAAAAGGAAATCATACAGTACATACCTAGTTTGCTCTCCTATACTTTTTTTCATATAGGAATAACTCCGATGGTATATTCTAGATTTTACTATAGTCGATTAGAACGTTATCTGTCTTTTAATTGATAGCCTCCTATCGGTGAAGAGTGAGCCCATTTAATGTTGGCGTTGGAGGATTGTAAAAAGTGACGACGTTGATACAGGATGTAGCTACAAATATCATACTTAAATCGTTTTTCTCGGTTTTGTTTGCAGAATCATATACATATCTACGGTCTGGTTCTAATGCTAATCAGTTCATAAGCAATAAATTTGGTAAAGTAGACTCTTGTAGCCCGATTGGGACTCATCCCTCTACAGTTGGGGAAGCAAAGCACGACCCCTTCTGTCAAAGCAGAGGGAAGAAATGGTCTAAATATGTAGCTCGTCTCCGAAGGGAAAAGCCAGGCAGATATCGTAGGGCCTATTTAAATTGGAGCGAGAGATTCATTTAAAAGTCAACCCCGCGGGGTTGAAATAGCAGTTTTCGGGGTATTTACTCCGTCTGAAATTACCAAGCTTTTGGGAGTAGCCACCATATAAATTCCACTAAAACCAAAAAAAGGAAGTATTGATATTGATTTTGCTCGGCAATCGGTCATGATCCAGCTTCCTAGGCTGGACCATTGGATAGCCAATGTGCCATCATATTGTTTGAGCATGTGTAGTTGGGTGGGGAACACCCGTGTAGTGTTACAGCAGGCCAAAAACTGAAAATGGTCTCACGCAACCGGGGTTCAGATCGGGGGCCTGTGCATACACTTTCTGATCCGCCTGAGGCCTGGCCCTCACCTAGATT
Organism: Cronartium ribicola 11-2; assembly: GCA_000500245.1. NCBI lineage: Eukaryota > Fungi > Basidiomycota > Pucciniomycetes > Pucciniales > Coleosporiaceae > Cronartium > Cronartium ribicola. Next base: position 5,942 of record AWVX01032173.1, read on the forward strand.
TTGTGCCGAAGGTTAGATTCCGACAGACTCCGAACAACCTCCTCAAAACTTTCCCCAACAAATCCTAACATGTCACTCGTTTGCATTGACCTGCCAAACTTGGAATAGGCTAGCTTGGAACACGTTCGCGTTACTTCCGCACCCACGCTAGCCGCTATCAGTGGTATTTCCTCTGGCGTGATCTTCATCTCGTCCTCAAGCTTGTTCGGGTTTTGTTTTTGACGATCGTAGTAACATTTTCCCCAAGCCAGCTGCAGCGCGGTTTTGAATTAATTTCAAATGTGGAATGATACTCCAGAGAATATGGAACTTTACCCAGGTGCCCACTACTCCGCTCAGGATATCTCCCTGTCCACCACATCTTTTCGGAGAGCCTTCGCAGTCGATGGTGATAGGCTCTGATCCGTCGCGCGCAATGATATCAGCCGCTGCTTTTTGTAAGATAGTACAACCTCCTAGGGCTGTTGATAGTCGAGTAGCAAGATCGGTCTGATGACCATCGTCCTTGATCGAGCAGGCTTTCAGTAGTCTTTGAAATTCGACATGGTTCGGCGTGAGGACCGCCTGAGGATAATTTCGAACCACGTCCCTAGGAAAGTTCCAATTGGGGGTATTGTGGTTACCGAAACAAAGCAAGATAGATATAGGCAGAGGTGCGATCAAACGTAAGCCGCCTTACTCACGGTTTTGTTTGAACGAGCCAAAGCGCATCAGCATCCAACACGAGTCCAAGACCTCGTTCTCGAGCTTTTTCAATCGCCCACTTCGCCCAAGTTTGCATGTCATCATCTCTGCCTAAACCAGGTCCGATGACGAGGACGTGAAGTCGATCGAGGAGTGCTTCGAACTCCTTCTGATGAGTCGCATACACGTTCTCGTCCTTGGGAGAGGAGAGAAAGCTGTGAACGATTAGGTCGGGTGAGTAGGTCTTGATGACTGTAGACGCTACTGGCTCGCAAACCACGTGGGCCAAGTCAGCCCCCTACTAGTACAATCAGATATCGTCATTAGCTATGGTTTTTGAATAAGTTACAAAATGACTAATGAAAGGCTTTTCGCAATCTAAACTGAACTAATCGGAGCGCTGCATAGCTCGAATAAAAGGGGGCGCCTGTGTAGCTACAAGAAAACAAAGTGATTGTGAGTTTGGAGAGTCTGAGCGACCAATCACACTTCGCGCACAAGGACATACTCTCTTGAACCTCCAACCACCCCCACTCGACCTATATTTTCAAGAACACTGGAGTAAGTGAAGTGCTGGCGGTCAATAGAGTCCAGAGGGCTAGAACCCTACCTGCTTGGCCTTTGTGAAGGGAGCCGTCAGCTGGTGGAATAATTTGAACGCACTTTGCCATCAAAGGATTTCGTGATGAGGACGCGTTGATGATGTGCTTCATTATTCCCATCGTGGGATGATACTCAGTCACTGTTCTCGTCAGGTCTTGTCCACTGATTGATGCCTTCACCTCAGGCGATCCAGAACGACACCCGCATGTGGGCAAGCCGTGGAGGTAAGCACTGACGTCATGAACTAGGTTTCATTAGGCTGTCACCGCGCGAGCACTGCCGATACATGTGACAGGACCATCGACCCTGGAGCGAAATACAGTATGACACCCAAATTGGTCTTTCACAGGAGTGTCACAGCTTTGGGTCTCCAAGATCCCACATATCATCATCACTTCAAGAACGGTCACCTTTCCAACTCTGCTTTTTCTCACTCAAACGATCTCATCACGACAGACTTCACGAGCAGGTTTATATCCGAACGCGCCTGCATTCAAGGAAAACCTATTTCATCCGTATTCACACCATGCCTGTCAGTCCTCTCCATGATTCAACAAAGGCGTACATACTTTTGTACCTTTCCAACTGATTGGTTTGAAAACGGTTGGTGATTGGTCGGCTTTTGAACGGTATTGGATTCCAGAAAGTCAAGAAGATCGTCCAGACACCTGATGTTCAACAATCTTTAGGTGGTCATCAGCAAGCGAGTTCGTTCCTGGGTATCGAAGCTGTTGAACTTCCCAGAGCAGTGGGTGAGTACCAGTGGGCCCGTGTCAACTTTATACGCGTTAGAATGAACTAAAGCGTTTTTTTTTTCTTCGAATCCTTTAGTCATGAAGCTGGCTAAATCAACTGGACCTGGAAATATGAAACTGGCAAAGGAGGTGCCAGTAGCACTGACAAAAGCTAGTACAGTATTTATTAACTATCTTGTTTCTATGTGAGTCTTTGGTTAGCATCCGGAACTTCTTTCCAACACATAAGAAAATTCAACTACTCCATCTTTATCTATCAAGGTACTGAGATCTCGTTTCCTCTTCCCTTGGCACAGTGCACACGGCATTGCAGCGGAGCGATCCGAGAAATCTCTCAGTGCCCGGCATATTCTCGAAGCGTGTAGGGAATTAGATTGGCAAGATGGTGACGAGATGCTACTGACGCTAAAACTTGAGCTAGAGGGTGCGGCTTCAGAATACAAGCTTTTGTATCTATCACTAATTGATCTCAGTCACTTGGTTCGCATGTCATTCTTTTTCAAGCCTTTCGAAAGTTGAACGCGGCCAAGAAGGTTCAAAAAGCAAATCGGTCAGAGCCAGTTCCGGAGGCAGATGTCTCATCGAATCCTACTACAGGCGCTATCAAGACGGTGAATGCTGGCGAAGGGTCACGGCAGGAGCCAGTGGAAGAAACTGGAGAGGATATTGAAACGGAAGAAGAGATGGAAGCAGATGATGGGTTGGAAGATGAGATGCAGGTCGATGACGATCCATCCCGGATAGTGGCTCACGAGGGCGGATCACCGGACCCTGGGGACGAGATGGAGGCTGATGACGATGAAAATGAAGCCTGAGATGGCTCAAGACCGTTAATTACCCGGCTTGAGAGTTTCATACCTCGGTCTATCCCTCTCATTGCAATGTAACGTGTATCATAATCTGGATATGCATCTTTCAAGCTTAGACCTGTGTTCATGTCTCCATGCATTTCTGCCTGCTGGTCGTTCATGGCCCGGGCCTTATCGAGCACTGGTGTACCTTATAACCAAGCGCCATTGGAAGTACTTCTTCCCAAACGCTTAGCGGGTAAGCAGACCTTGAACTAAGCTTATAACCCAGTGCTTTTTGTAAGCACTTCTTCTTGACTTGGGAAAGTCTCTTCAGCTGCCTCTCGGAGGTCTTCGAGCGCAGCGAGGGAATTACATAGTGATATGTCGTGTCTGACTTTAAATTTGAATGTTTCGAGTATTTCTTTGCACTCCCATGGTACTCCTAAAGTACTACGGGGCTGACGCTTATTGAGGGGAAGAACAATTGGTATGCTCAGAGGTACTGCCAACAAAAATTACTAGGACAAGATTGTTCTAGAAATCCTAACACGAGCTTTGTTCTATATGCTCCTCGTCTAGAATAGGAAAAACTAAGACAAATCTTGTCTGAAGAAATCTAGGACAAACTTGTCCTTGATGTCTTTGTTGGCAGTGAGGGGATATCTGGTCAGCAGTTTTATGAACATTATTAGTATTGAGCTCGATGTCCTTTCCCAGGTCCAACCAATATCCCTCTTCACATGGCGCTCAAAGAATTAAAAGCTGTGAAGTGTTAGCGATTGAGACCCCTGTATCTGCCTTTTTTTTTGAAAAAACATTAAAAAACAAAAAAGTATAAATGTAGTGTGGTTTATCATTGTCCATTTCATAAGATCAATTGTACGTAGCAGAGAAGGAGAGCGGCTCTTCCCACCGTACTTGGTCAAGCCATAAAAAAAAAAACGTATAAACCCGCCGGAAGATAGTCCATGCCAAACTCCAAAAGAAACGCAGTACAGTAGGTCACACAACACTACATGAATGAGTGCAGATAAGATTTGTAAAAGCAAAAAACTAAAGTTCTAAGAACATAAAAAAAACATAGCGATTGATCATCCTTGATCGAGGAAGGAAGCTATAAGCACAAAGTACAATCCAATGGAATTTGATAGAGTGCCCGGTAGGCTTCCTGTGAATTATACAAATCTGCCATGGGCGGCAGTAATCAGAAGGTGATACACAGAAGCCTATTGAAGGACTCCGCTTTCAAGGCGTTAGAACAGTCGCTACGCCGACTACAATAGCCAACCCAGAGATCCAAAAGGCAGAAAAGTCCAAGTTGTACATCTTTGCCGCGGCACTGAAATAATTAGACCGCACAAGAAAGCAATTTTTTTAGTTGCAACTTGATAAAGAGCATCGGAATGTTGAAAAGGCTTACCTTGGAGCACCCTTTTCAGCACTTCCTGGAGTTGTAGGTACACCACTCCCAACCGGGCTTGGTGATCCGGGTGGGGTCGTTCCAGATGGCGGAACCGGTACGTCGGGAGGGCCGAGAGAGCTGGAATTGAATCCACCAGAAGCTGACGAGGCTGGATCGTTTGTCACCCTGGATGCAGGAACCGCCGCAGTGGAAGGGGCTGGGGCTGGGGTGGTGGCCTTGTTGGCCCCGGAAGCGCCCGCAGCTAGTTGGGACGCTGGCTGAGCTGGGCTTGGGGAACTTCCAACACCAGCACCTGCTGTGATCGATGGAACTGAGGCAGGCACATTACCCGAAATAGGAAGTGTGGCAGACGCGGGCAAAGGTGGAGACGTGACAGACGTGGGCAAAGCTGAAGGTGAGGCAGCGACAGTGGCCGAACCCGAGGCGGAACTCTTTGGGGTACAAGTCACTAATGAGTCCAGCAACAGTCTTTAGTCTAACAAGATCATGATACCAATTTGATTCTCTCCAGGTCTGAGTGAACTCACTTTTCTTTCCATCAGTTGTCTCGCAATTCATGTCTTGCTGTCCAATGGCAGCTGGAAAAACGATGAGAAAAAGTGTGAAGGTATTGATGATAAGCTGCATCATAGAATAGGATGATTGGGTCTTGGCTAGAAAGCTGAGGTATGCAATGCCGAAGCTGGGCAGCTTAAAGATATACGTAGAAATCTTGGTGATTCCAAAGTGGATTGATGTGAGTTGATGTACTTATGTAGTTTATCAGGACAGAATAAGACAGTGTCTCTCTCAAGTTTGGATGAGCTGTGGTCGGTGGCACTTTGAGGTTGGTCAGAGCGAAAATAGGTGAAAAAACTCCACATCGACTCACCTCTGTCTGGACGACACAAAATGAATATGAGTTCGCCGGATCCATCGAGGCTCAATCAGGCCTGAAACTTTTCAAAACTGACCTCCACCCGACCGCCTCACGTCATGTCTATCTGAGCGTCTCAGATTTACCGGTAAGGCTACGTCGAAGAAATTATCAACACGGTGCGAAGCCTAGAAAGTCGAGGCAATTATCATTAAGGCCAGAAGGCAGCATGTTTTGTTTGAAGATCCCGAAAGGATGGTTCAAGTTTCGCCGGTTGGTTTTCGCAGCCACCAGTAAATTGTAAATAAGGAGAGAACTCCAATTTCGAAGGGTTTAACGACAGCGACTGTTGTAAGAGTATCCCATCGATAAAAAGCTGAGTTGAAATACGATTTCGGAAATACAACCTGACTTCACGATGTGATCTCTTCTCCCGGCCAGACTCGCGTCACCGCAGTTGGAGTTCCCGGAAGGAGGAGCGAAGTTTGGTCGATGTATTCACATTCTGGGCACAGTTTCAGAGTCGAAAGCTCGGTTGGCTAGGGCTCGGTGAAAGATTTGAAAGACAGGAAATCCATTATTGTACGATCCATGGGGCTCTCGATTACCACTCTGTGTCGTCTCTCGATCGTTCTACATTTCTTTTCTGTTTCTCTTTTCCTTTTTCATCATGTCCATGCATTCTACCCTTGACAGTCTACAAGAAACAGTGGTCTCCACGACCAATAATCACAATCGCATACACAATACTACATTCTCCCAGGAACCCGACCGGGACGACTTCGTGGATGTAGCTCGTGCCGAGAATGACTTTGCAGCGCTCGAGCGACAACTGACCGAACTGTCGGTTCTTTCTTCTTGCCGTCAATGTAATCTAGTACGAAGGGGTCCTGTTTTCTAACGTTTGGTGGCCATGCACTTCCTCTTGCAGTTCGACTTCAATCACCCAGCCTAATCTTGGAGCGGACAGCGAATCTCAAAATGCCGGGTTTGACTTATCGGAGTATTTGGTCGGTGCCTCAATCCATATTCGTGCTCACTCGTCTCGCTTCGCCAACATTTCAACATCCGGGTGTTTCTTGATCATCTTAACATATGAGCCATCGGCCTGGTCATGAATACCTATGGCTATCCATAATCATCCATTGTATCTTTAGTGGTTGATTGAGTCAGTCTGGAACTATAATAACTTACGGCCGATCGTCTTTTGTTTGTAAAATGATAGCGAGGGAACCGTCGGAATATGGAGGTCAACGGCTTTCACCATAAGCACCTTGGAGTTGTCTTTTCAGACCTCACTGTCAGTGGCATGGGTGGCGCGAAGCTCCCCATCAGGACGTTTCCTGATGCCATCAAGGATCACCTTCTTCTGCCGTTCAACTTGCTAATGGGACGCTTCGCCAAGCCACCAGCACCCAAGCCAATCATCTCCGGTTTTAATGGATTCGTTCGACCTGGGGAATTGTGCTTCGTCTTGGGTAGACCCAACTCGGGCTGTTCTACATTTCTTAAAGCGATTGCGAACCAACGGGCAGGGTTCTTGAATGTTTCTGGAACAGTCGAATACGGCGGGATCGATGCTGAGACTATGGCCAAGAAGTACAGGGGAGAGTCAGTCCCCCTTCCCGCTAATAATCTTCCTCGCACTTATCACCCATCTGATCTCGACCTAACTCTCTTCAGGGTCGTCTACAACGAAGAGGATGACGTACACCATCCTACACTTACTGTTCGCCAGACTTTGGATTTTGCTCTGTCAACAAAGACTCCAGCAAAGCGGCTTCCAAACCAGACCCAAAAGCTTTTTAGAGAGCAGGTCCGCAATCTCTTGCTTCGGATGCTTGGTATTTCACATACCAAAGATACAAGTACGTCACTTGCTCCGACATGGCTCTCTTGGGAATTCCCTTTTGTGATGTTCTAGCCAAAATAGCGTCAGTGACTCATGATTCACTCTTCATGCTTTGCGGCGTTCAGTGGTCGGGAATGCGGAGATCCGTGGTGTATCTGGTGGAGAACGGAAGAGAGTATCAATTGCCGAGATGTTGACGACAAGAGCATGTGTTCTATCTTGGGACAACTCAAGCCGTGGACTCGATGCTTCTTCAGCGCTGGAGTATGCCAAATCACTTCGCATTATGACCAACATTTTCAAGACCACCATGTTTGTGACACTTTACCAAGCTGGGGAAGGGATCTACGACCAATTCGACAAGGTCTGTCTTATCAACGAAGGACGCCAAGTTTACTTTGGTCCTGCTTCTGAGGCCCGAGCGTATATGATTGGGTTAGGGTATAAGAACCTTCCTCGCCAGACCACCGCCGACTATCTTACTGGGTGTACTGACCCAATGGAGCGGCAGTTCGCCGATGGTGTCGATCCTGCGACTGTACCAAAGACGCCTGAGGAGATGGAGCAAGCATACCTTGACAGTGAAGTTTGTGCACGAATGCAGCGTGAAATGAAAGCCTACCGTTCCTATATCACCTCTGACAGTTGCGAGCGAGACGAATTCTTTTATGCAGTTCATGAAGAACGCTATCGTAGTAAAACCAAACAGGTTTGTACCAATCCATGTCCTAGGATTGAGTGCGTCAAATTTACTGATTTTGTGGCGCTATCCAGAGCCCCTATATGGTCTCATTCTTTGCTCAACTTTGGGCATTAATTGTTCGAGAGACTCAAATTAAACTTCAAGACGTTTTGGGGTTGACGATAAGCTGGGCAACGACTGTGTTATTGGCGGTTATTGTTGGAAGTCTATTCATTCAATTGCCCCCGACATCTTCCGGCGCACTCTTGAGGTGAGAAGATGAGGAATTCCCATGGTCCAAGGTTTGGTGACTAAGCTGAAACGCCTTTTTTTACATCTATAGGGGAGGAGTGATTTATTGCGCTCTGATTTTAAATGTGTTTTATTGTGAGTAACATCACTATATTCAACGTACCATGAAAGCTCTCTAAGAATAACTTTGCCTTCCGCAGCATTTTCGGAGCTCTTCGGCCAGATGATGGGTCGCCCAATCATGACACGACAGACTTCTTTCTGCTTCTATACACCCGGCGCACTCGCACTGGCCAATATTGTGGCTGATATCCCTTTCTCAGCCTCGAAGATGTTGGTTTATTGTGTGATTGTTGAGTGATTTTGGCTATTTCAATTTGAGAAAAAATAAACATCCGCTCATTGGGTGCTGGGTGTTGAGAATTTTAGGTATACTTCATGGCCGGATTAGTCGTCGATGCCGGAGCTTTTTTTATATTTTTCCTTATTTTCTACACAACCTTTCTTGTACTCAGTTCCCTATTTAGGCTCACAGGGGCACTCGCTTCCAACTTCGATGTCGCGATGCGCATGGCCGTTTTCTTCATACTTTCCATGTTACTTTACAGTGGTTTTATGATCCCTGAACCCGCGATGCAGCGCTGGTTGGTGTGGGTAAGTATGATGGAACTATTTGAACGATATATTGGATATCTAGCATTGATTTCAAATAATTTCCGGTTTCCCAGTTATATTACATCAATCCGGTGCACTACTCGATAGGTAAGCTCATATTTTCTTTCGCGCGTGTTGATTCAGGTTGCCATTTGATGCTGAGGCCTGCGCGCGCTACGGCTTTTAATCTGTTGGTAGAGGCTCTCATGAGTAATGATATAGGTAGATTAAGTCTGTGAGTCTGAAAGATCCTTCAATCCGTTTCCACAGAGAGCTTGATACTGATCACATGTCTTTGCTTCCAATTGAAACAATCAGGAGATGCGATGGCGCCTCAATCATTCCTAATGGTCCAGGGTATTCTCGAAACTTTGGTCCCAATGATGCTTGCGCCCTTCCCGGATCTCTTCCCGGAAACCCATTCGTAAACGGTGGGACTTACCTTTTGGCGCAATTCAACTTCTCAAGGGCGCAAGTTTGGAGGAATTTTGGTATTCTAGTCCGTCATCTGGCTTTCCCCTCAACCGAACTTAGTCAAAGTTTCATCTTCTAATTCTGAATTATTGCTTACCGCTAACTCTGGCAACATTCAAACAGCTCGGATTCCTGTTTGGGTTCTTGATAGCTATTTTCTTAACGGTGGAGAACTTGGCAAAGGGAGCAGCAGGAATGCCTGCAATCAATGTGGTTAGTTATACTCGAATTTCTGCATAATCGCCAGCACACGCGCTCACACTTCCCACTGATTCCAGTTTGCGAAAGAAAATGCAGAGCGGAAGGAGCTGAATGAACGATTACAAGCTCTCAAGCAAGACTTCCGGTCCGGAAAAGCGCAACATGAACTTAGGACCTTGGTGCAGAAGCAAAAACCATTCACTTGGGAGGCCTTGACGTATGACGTCAAGGTACCAGGAGGAGAAAAGAGACTTTTGGATGAAATATACGGCTACGTGAAGCCGGGTACTTTGACTGCATTGATGGGATCCTCAGGTTTGTTGGCTCTAGTGTCTTGGACGTGGCGAGCCGTCTCCTGACTTGATACTGTAAAATTTGGCCACAGGTGCGGGAAAGACCACGCTACTCGATGTCCTGGCTAGCCGTAAAACAACCGTGAGCTCTTCCGCAAAAAACTGTTCATCTGGCGTTCCGGCTAACAGAGTACTCTGGATCCCATAGGGTGTCGTTGGTGGAGACATTTGTGTTGCTGGGCGTGCTCCGGGTAAAGATTTCCAGCAAGGAATAGGATACTGTGAGCAACAAGACGTGCATGAATGGACTGCCACGGTACGCGAGGCCTTTAGGTTTTCGGCTCATTTGCGACAACCAGCTCACGTCTCGAAGGAAGAAAAAAACAAATATGTTGAGGAGATAATTCAGTTGTTAGAGATGGAAGATCTTGCAGATGGTAAGCATTCTAAAGTATCATTTTCCTTCTGAACCATACAATTTCTCACCATCTTTTGGATCCTCTTCGAAAGCCATGATCGGGTTTCCTGGTTTTGGATTGGGAGTCGAGGCACGAAAGCGGGTAACCATCGGTGTGGAGCTGGCTGCAAGACCAGCTTTGTTGCTTTTCCTTGACGGTATGATTTTATTGCTCCCTACTAAATGGTACTCTTAACGCCTCAGCCTTTTGCTCATACATGCGTACAATCGTGATTTCCAACCAACAGAACCTACATCCGGATTGGACGGTCAGAGTGCGTACAATATCGTGCGGTTTCTGAAGAAGTGTGCCGCCGCCGGACAAGCTATTCTGTGTGTTGCACTTTCTGCTTTTCACCCTCCCACAACACCAAGACACTGTCAAAATCACTGATAAGACTCCTGAATTTCCAGTTGTACGATACATCAACCCAATGCTCTGCTCTTCGAACACTTCGATCGCCTTCTACTCTTAAAGAAAGGTGGCCGATGTGTCTATTTTGGTGGGATCGGAAACGACTCGAGTATTTTGCGGTCATATCTCGAACGCAACGGTGCCAAGTGTCCCGATAGTGCCAATCCAGCTGAGTTTATGCTTGAAGCTATCGGGGCTGGAACGTCGGTACAGATGGGAGGTGAAAAGGATTGGGCTGATCGTTGGTTAGAAAGCGAGGAGCACGCTGAGAATCTGCGCGAGATTGAGCGATTGAAAGTGGAATCTTTGGCTCAGACAACCGAAGGCCCAGTTGAGCAAGCTCAGAT
>AWVX01032212.1:0-17367 GCA_000500245.1 Cronartium ribicola 11-2
ACTCATGTTTCAAGAGCTGGCCAACAAATGAATTGAACAACCATAATTGAGGTCCATCTTTTTAGTGAGAATCTTGGTTTTTTGATGGGAGAGATTTTAAATGACAAAGTCATTCTATTGAGTAAATACAAAGGTTTTTAAGCACTCTTCACCACTCACCTGATTTTCCACTACCCAATCCCAGCTTGACGTATATCATTCCCCCCCTCAGTCTGTTGTTGATTGTTCCTCAGTTGTCAGACTCTGTACTACAAACTGGGGGACATATGTCCTTACTGCAAGGGAGGTGTGAATAGGTCAAGCTGGGGACACAAATTTCTTTATTCAAATTAACTTCTATTAAAGGTATCTTAATCTCTTTTGGTGCACTTTTTTCTCTCTTTTATTATTGCTGGGTGATGAAGAGGTGGAGGAAGGTTGAAGGGGTGTAAAGTAAGGTAGTATAGCTTGCTGATATTGAACTGTGAAGTGTGGTAGAGAGGAAGAGGAGGAATCTGAGGGGGTAGGAGTTGAGATTGGGTCAATGGTGGGATGATGGTTTGACTTGAGTGGTTTTTTGATGGGTGAGGTGTAAAGGACTAATAGTCCTCACTCAAAAGGGGCTATGAAGGAGGGATCTTGAAGGGAATTCAAGGACTTAGTGCCATGGAGGTGGCTTTGCAGATTCTAGAACCAAGGTATATAGATTACTTTCCCCAAATCTGGCTCCGAAGGATAGAGAGATTTATGATCAGTCTCGAATTCTCTAAGGGAATGTACAGTGTAAAGAAATGATAGAGAAAACAATGAGTGATGATGAAAAGGTGATGTTGCTTACCTGGCTCCAAAGGATAGAGAGATTTATGATCAGGCTTGAATTCCCTAAGGAGCCAGTATGAATTGTGAAGCTTTGAGTTTAAATAGAAGTGTAGCTATGTCTAAGTTTAATGTAACTATGTCTATGTAATTATGTTTGTAATGATGTGTTAATCATTACATGAGGCTGGTTGAACAAAGATGTAACTGGATTCAGGGATTGATGTGATGGAATTGATGTGAGTAAATGAGGGTGGTGGTGGTGGTGGTGGTAGTATAGGTGAGTTGCCATGAGAATTTTAATCATGGATAGCTGGATGGATGAAGAATTGGAAGACTTGGCAAGCAGTAACCAACAAAACTAGAGAAAAGAAGAAAAAAAAAGACATAATGAGTGTGAATTCAAAAAAAAATAACAACAAGAGGACAGTGACTCACATATCATAGAGATACTGAGTTTGAGTTGAATCAAGGATAGTATCAGTGAGAAGATTGCCATTAGCAGAAGATGCAGCAAAGCCCTCTGTTGTGCGCATAATATGTATAGCAAATGATTATTAAGAGTTATTGAGGTCATAGAAGAAGGAAAAGTGTGTAAGAGGGGTTTCAAAGGTGGAAAAAGTGTTATGATTATTAATAAAAGGTGGGAACAGGGAGTTTTAAGGTAGAAGGGACTTCTGTGGTGGAAGTTTTCCTTTCCTAGAACATTGAAAGAATGTTATATGTGGTCACAAACATGCACTATCCTTTTTAAAGGTCTTGTATTACCACAAAAATGACTCAAATCCTTTATTTTGAGTTTACAGGTTTCTCTATCTCATTCAATGTTGAAGTTAACCTGGTAGTACAAAAATAAAACTTGTACAAAATCATCAAACAAACAACTTTTATCACTGCATGTAACAAGGTTTATAAGTACAATAATTAGAAACCTCTATGCAGTAGTAAAATTGTGCATTAAAATTGGTGTGTTAGACTTTTTAGCTCAATTTTCAAGATAATTGAAGTTACACTAGCGCAAAAAAACTCATAGAAGACTCAGCTACATCATTCATCTTTGAATTTTTTTCATTGCATCAGTAGTTTAGAAGTTACAAATAATTATAAGGGGTGAAATTAAATATAAGGGTATTAAATATAGGTGCATGAGTATTGGAGGTGTATTAATTGTTGGAGGAGTGGTATTATGGATTGAGACAGAGGGGAAGTACTGGTTTAGAGAGAGATACAGTGTGTGTGAAACTGTATTGGTCATTTTGGCATGTGTAGGCATGAATAAGGGTATTACATGTGAAATAAAGATTGAAATTCAGGTGGAAGTGTGGATTCATATTAGTGTAGCAAGTGTAGTTTTGAAGATAGAGCTTAGGTGAATAGATTAAAGTTGTAGGCACAAAGTAGAGGAAGAAGAATATTCATGTTTTGACATCACTGCATCAATACTGAAAGAGACTTGCAAAAATGAAGATTAGGATGATTTATAGGTGGAAATAGCTTGTTTGTAGGTGATTCTCAGGTGGTATATGCTATAATAAATGTGTTAAGAGGTTTATGGAGATGATTATTGATGGTTTGGTTTCATGTGAGGAGGATTTCTTAGCTTGTGAAGGAGTTTCCATGTTATCATCTGCTGTGTTTGAGTGTGTATAGGTGAAAATAAGTGGATTTCGTTGGTTTTTCTTTCTTTTAGTGTGATTTTCTGTGTGTTTTGAGGTCATGTGAATGTTGTATAGGACTTTTGAAGGTGATTTGTTTTGTGGTGGAGCTTAGTAGGAGACTTGGTGAAAGATTTGTGTGTGTATCATGTTGTAGAGATGGAGATATAAGGTCTCCTCTCCCCCTCTTTCCTTCTGGGACTTTGTCTGTGACTTCAATACTTGAAGACCTTTATTTAGAATTATTTAGAGTCTTAATATTCATTGAAAAACCAGAACTGCTCCCCTTCTCCATTAAATATAGAGATTGTAGTGTCTTCATTAATTAAATTCATTGCTAGTGGCTCATTTTGTGATTTTGAAAGGGTATTACAATTGTTCTCAGTCCTTGGGTTGGATCCCCAATAAGACAAGACTTTTTTAGAGTATTAATTTTGTGATCAAATCATCTCTAAGCTAGGGTAAGACCTGTTACAACATCTGTTGAAGTCTTGAGTTATTTAAAGAGTGGCATTTTACTATTACACTTATTCTCTTGAGTTTCATAAGTTCCCACTCAAGTTCTGCCCTTACTCAGTATATTGGAAGTTCCACACTGCACGACTTGAATCATTATGTCAATCTCACTTGGGTTCAATAGTATTCTGACTTGAGATCATGAGCATAGGAAGAGTAGGTGTAGGTGAATGTGGTCTGATCTGATCTGGAATAGGAGTACAAGACTGATGATCAGGCTGCAAGGCGTGAAGAAGACCCAATACATTACTCTCTAGTGCAGCCAATTGGATATTGACTGTCAGCTTGGCCACGGGCAGGTTCAGGATTCAGCTGAATCCTGAACCTGCCCAAGGCCATACCTTCCAGCACTTGGGCCGGGTTCAAGATTTGGCTGAATCTCTATTCTAAGATTTATTTGTGTACATCAACCTGATCACAGCCATGCAGTGGCAAGGTCAAAAACTTAAAAACCAAACTTGTTCAGGGTTTTTTGGTTTTTTTTTTTAATTTTGGTTAAAGGAGGAAATCCTTGGAGTGCATTCAGAAGAATGTTTGGGCTTAATTGCTGAATTTGGCTATGTGTCTCCTGCAACTTCCAGACCTTCTGCATGGTTCCAGTGTGGACACATGCAGCTCAACTGTATTTCCATTTAATCCACCTATTGGCTTCACTGGTCTTCCAGACCACACAATGGGTGTTGGTTTGAAGACAGACTGATATTTCTTGGAGAAAGCTCTGAAGTTGCTGGATGCCCTGGGCGGCCAATGACCAGTAAAAAGGGGCTGTGTCTTAAGCTTGACTGAGCCCCTCACTCATAGATTGCTTAAGCCAGACCAAATCTTCCAAAATTCATCTTGGCCACCAAGATTAACATTGCCATCATCTTGTTTTGAATAGTGCCATGGTGCAGGGGCTATAAAACCTTGAATAAGGCATGTTTTAGGTTTCCAAAGAAATCTTGGTGTAGATGGTGAAAACTTGAGAGCTACTGAGGATAAAAAGAATCACTTTTTTGCAACCTTTTTTTTTGGAATGTTTGTAAGAGTTTGGTCAAGTACAAAACAGTTACTTTTCACAAATATTACATCATGCTATATTGGTTCCCCACACAGTGAATTGGGCTAATAATTTTTTCTCATAAGGGCCTTTTATCTGAGATTTCCTGATCTTGAATTGATACCAAACTGAGATAAATCAAAAAGAAGTGATTGAAGTGGGGTAAGTCAAACAAAGACAAAGCATTCAAAGGGTCAGTAGAACATGACAAATGTGTCCATATATCAATTTATCAATAGCAGAGAGCACATTTTTAGAGAACTAGTACACATGAATACAAAGAGTAAGAGTTAAAACATCTCTGAGTTATAAAATAAGGGGAATCAATCACCATCAGAGAGAAAGAAAGGTATTTAAAAGTTATTAATGATATAAATCAGCTTCAAAGATATTGGACAAGTCCAAAAAGACTATGTTTGGGCCATGCATGAAGTGTGGAATTAAAAGAAGAGAACAATATTGAAGATAATAAGGGTACACAGTCCTTCAATCAGGGGGGGTTTTTTTTTCTTTGAACAGTCAAGTGTTTATAGTGATATGATAAGTTATATCTATGTCACTGTCAAAAAAAAAAATAGAACTCAAGAGAGAGAGGTAGGATGGGGGTGTTGAAGAGCTTGACACATGAGCCTTAGATTCCAAAGCCAAGAGCTGTTGAAGCTGAAAAATGATTACATGAGCATGTTATTACAAAAGACTTGAATTTGCCTCATTAACTGATGATATTTTTATTTAAAAACTTCAACTTGATTTGATTTTTCTAAATTGACTTCGAACTTGTACTTTTGTTTTTCTCACATAGTGTAATAATACGACAGTGATGTGCATAAGTTGAATAATCCATTTTTAAGTTTGGATGATTTGATAGATAAGCTGACATACGTTCCTCAGTAGATCAAACTTTTTCTTGAAAAAACAAATTCAAACTTCTTTATAAATGATCAAAGGAACAGTAAGAAATCTTTGAAAATTTAATCCATCTATCTCATAAATCATATCAATTAACTTTTTGTAGGTTGGATCAGGGTATTGAAATGAGAAGTATGGCTTAAATTCTAGGTCAAGTTCGGAAGTGAGAAAGTCTGAAGTTTCTTCAAACACCTGATGAGTGCAATAGCACAATGAGTGATGAGTCCACTCCGCTCTCTACAAGACAAAGCTGATCTGGTGCGTGGGTTCAGTGGATGAGAGAGAGAGAAGAAATGGAGTTTGTTAAAAGCTTGATCTAAGGCAAGGTCTAATCAATCATCCCGTAACAAAAAGACAAAATTATCAGGTTCATACGCATAGAGGTAATAAAAGAAAGGACAAGAAAAAAAGGTACGTACTTCTCTTTCCAAAGATGAGGAAAGAGAAGTACGGTTCTAGCTAACTAATACTATATATATGGTAGACGACCAATTTGATTGGGGTAATGTCCACCACTTCGTCGGGGCAATCTATAAAGTAAATCATCTTCGACTTCACTCGTCTAATCAATCCTCCGTGTCTTACTCTCCGTTACCTCTTCCTGAGTCGATTGAACACCGACAGGAAGACAATCTTTGTGCTGCAGGAGGTGATCCAGTGAGTGAGATTGTACAGGACTGGCCGTTCACGCCCGCGTGAGATTTCGGTAGGTAATATGGAATGGGTTTCTGTAGAACTCGATTGGGATACAGTCTTGGGGGGAGGTGAGTAGACATCCTCCAACGACCCGGCGTGTTCAACACAATTCTTTTCCATTTGTTCCGCATCATCACCTGTCGGCTCTAGATAGAGAGGTGGAATGTTATTTCGGGGACCTCACAAAGGCGCCACAGACGCTGGAAAGGAGATCCTAGGTGTATCCATGTTCTTCACTTGCATTGTAAACGTGCTCTCTTTGGCCAATCGGGCTCGTTTGTAAATTGCCTGAGTCGTCTGAGGATTATAGGACCTCTTGAATTTTTTTCTGAGGTGGTCACGATTGCTTGATCCTGCTAAACGGGTCCCTCCTTTGTCATAAATCAGAATATAACCTGAATCACTTTTCCCAACGTGTCTATCATGCCCATTGCACAGACGGGGCTAATGGAAACTTTGATCACCGAGATTTCTTCTCCCAAACAAATACGTGACCCTGTGATATATTTATGTTCCTGGGCTCGTTAAGCAATCTGCTCAACCTTTACTTCAGGTTCTTCTGACCGACCCTAGGCTTCTCATTTTGGCTTCAATATTTTTGTTCGCTTTCTTTCCCGCGCCTTCTCTTTGTTCACCTTATTCGCTAAAACTATGGATTCTTTGATGAAAGAAGTGTACTCAGTGGAGTAATCACGAAGCGATTCGGCTGTCACTAAATCTTCCAATTCAAATATTTCTTCTGGAGTCAAATATGCCCTTGCCTTCGAGCCAAGGCTAAAAGACGCATCAATAGGCGTTTCTCTTTGGTAAATGTGTTTAGAGTGTTTGGCTATGAAAGTCTCAGTCCTATGAGACGAGGCTTGACTGGTTTCGGAAGCCGTAACATCAGGCAGTCGGACTCGACAGTCTTCATAGGCTGAGGTCCTATCCAAAAGGCGTGACGCACAACTGATGGCCTCATTCGATCTGTCTTGTTCTTATGCGGAGAGTTTTTTTTTTTAAGGGAGACTCAAACCGCCTGTTGGATCAAGTTTTATCCTTAGATCCCTCAACGTCGATCACGTCCAGCAAAAATGTTTGAGGTCCCACTTGAAGTGGGTCTGGATTTGTTTGAGTGGTAACCGAATGCACGATTAGCTACACACACCGGTTTATGCCGCGTTCATAAATTTGCTTATTTGACACGACAAGATTATGAAACGCTACTGACATATGTGCTTGCCCATCCGTAAAGTCGAGCTCTCCTCCGGTTGGGATTTTAAGATATGCGAGTCTGAAGGCATACATACGTTGGGGAGGATGGTTAAAGTTGGGTTGGTTTGTGAGAGCAGATGTGAGAGTATCTTGAGTTTCCTGGACGCATGGTCAAAGATGTTTGAAATTGTCTCTTGGATCTTGGTGAACGGAATGTTGCCTGCCGTAGTTGGTCACCAGATTCGCAATTTGAGGATGACATTTTTCGATAGCGATGAGTCTGACGACCTGGAATACTTGCGTGAGTGAGCCTCTTGAAATGAAGGGAAGACTCCTTGTCAATGAAAGGTCAATATGTACCGTACTACAGTATCAGCAGGAGGCAACCAGTCACAGTGTTTACTATATCTAATCTGGATTTGGATAATATAATATACAGAGCACAGAATCGATGGAGATGGCCTCAATCTCGCTCAATGAAATGATGCTCGCTTCGCGGAGAGTGATTCCTATGTATCAAAGTCATTTGGCAATGAGCCACTCCCTAAATATCTTGACTTTGACACTGTCTAAGTTTAGCCTATATGTGAGTCCCGAGACAGGTTTTTTTTCTCTCTCCCAAGCTGGACCCTCACAATGAGCCAATCAGGCCAAAAAAATCAGCCAGTCAGATCCAGTCCTAGCAACTTCTGTGAGGTGAGTAGATAAGCTTAACTCACCAAAGTCTGTGCTAGCAATCACTTTAAACAGGCCCTCTGAGAGGCACCAGGAAGACATGGCCAAACCCCATCAACTTACAATCAAAAGTATTTTGCCCTTTTAATTTCAATCTCAGCCAAAGAAAGAAGTGGATCTGTAGACCAGAGTAGCCCATGATTACCAACATGTAAAAGTCTGGTGTTGAAAACTTTTGAGTTCATCGAAGGTTACAAAATGTAAAACTCCTTTGTTTAGATAATGAACCTTTCCTGAACTTCTGACCTTTCTTTTTCTTCAACAGAAGGCCTTCATGAGGTACGATACAAGTTGCTGAAGACAAGCTGCTAACAAGGGCTCTGCATGGTTCTGTGACCTGTGTACGGAGCTCTGTAACTTTCTGTCAAAGTGGATGCTCTAAGTCATTCTCAAACAAAAACTATAGAATGCCTATACCTTCATTTTGAGAATTTGGAATAATGCCCCTCACGGTCTCTATTCCTTGGAGAAGCAGTATCCTTGTCTGAGGGGACACTGAGCAGCTGGAGTAGCTGCTAGCTTCCATTGAAGTGGCAACACCACTTTCTATGCCCTATCTTGGTTATAAGCCTACTTAAGTTTTCTACAGCCATTCTTGGGGTACCACATCAGAATACGAACTGAAGTACTGCAAGTCCCACATGCTGAGACATGGTCACCTTCTGACATGTCAAAGCATCAATGAAGGGATTTTGTCAAGTTAGAATACTCGCGGGTTTTGGCGTGCCCGGGTCGATGGGGTATTCATGTCTCGGGTCGTGAAGGCTCCAACCAACTTCAACCTGTTCCGATTTGTACCCAAGCCTGATCCACCTTATCATTTGGATTCCCATCAGTATGCCTTATCTGTTATCAAGGTGATTCCAGCCTGATCTTATTACCCTTTAGTGATGAGGATGAATTAACTGATTTTCGTGGTCATGATCTCATCTACCTACGCACGAAAATCCGGCTTAGAGCCGCAGACCCCATTTTTGGCGTCTTCTCGGGTTTGCTAGCATTTTATCTTACTGGTCAGCAGGCTTCTGAACTTATTTGAGACCTTTAAATTTCTTCGTTTTCCGTAAGTGCAAACTGGTGACGTTCACATTTTTTTTTTTGTTCTGTAGAGTTGCGAGAGTCACGGGAGTGGAGAGAAAGAAGCGCTTCTACGACCGGTACAGCACTCGGACCAGCACCAGCTTCTCTGAGGGAGTTACTCAAATGGAAATATTATCAGCGTTTTCCTGCCAGTCCAATTCCCACGCATCTCAACGCACCCGACGGCACAGACGAGGTTCTCGAGATGATAGCATCGGAATTGAAGAACGAGAGCTCTTCGTGACTCTCACAATGTCTAGCGTTCAGTGCTGATGGAAGGGCATGGGAGACATGAAATGCGATGTGGCTCGACTGCTTTCTTCTCATTGTCCCAGACTCTGGTCCCGAGGTGCAACGTTACAAGATCCTATTATGTTGTATAATCCACTCGTGCCTCGGCCTCTGCTGTTGCTGCGCAGCTCGACGCCCACAAGCGTGTCACATCTAGGTTTAATTTGATGACCCCGCCCTTGTCCAGCGATATAAATGTCCTTCAACCCCAACCATACAACGCTTTTTTTTTTCCCCATCATAAAACTTACATACGAATTGACTTACCAAAGGACTCAGCAACTTGGGTGTCTCGCAAACACTTGATCATTTGATCATTCCAGGTTTTCATGCTGTTGGTTTTTATATGGCGTCAATCCAAGACTGATGGAAAGCAGCGACCTAAATAATGCTTGTAACAACACTTTATTCCCCTCCTCGGAGGGGAATGTTTTGAGCTTCGCGGGTCCCATACATTTTTTACTTTCCTTTCTTCCCTCCTTTAACTTTTCACTTCATTTCCTTATGTTTATATTATCTATCGACTTTCTAGATATTTGAGCCCAAGTGCCTTGATGATGATGAAAAACATTTGAAAAGTATATTTAATGATGCATTTGGCTAGGCCCACGATGAAACCTGGTGCCAAGTTTCTCTTTTAACAGAGAAGTTGATGTGTCTGCCCTTTCATTCGGCAAGGACTGCGGGGAGCTCAGGGAAACTTCTCAACAGTTCGTTTCTGTCACCCGGGGCATTTCCATCGGTTCCATCGAATGATGAACTCATCCCCCAACTCTTCTACATTTGCTCACCGATCACAAGAGCTAAATATACTGCTCACCTTGGGAAGTGTCAAGTATCCCAAAATGAACACATTATCACCCAGCAAAATATCTTCAATCGATGTTTACTTCAATCATAATAGCATTGCAACGTACATTTTTATGTTAATCATCTCACTCATATTTCCCAAGATTATATTCTATGCAACTCCTTTACTGGACCAACTATCACAAACTACAACTACTCACAATCAGATGTATAACGATATTTCTATGATTAATTCATTCAATGAAAAAAAAAATCAGGTAGGCACGTGTAATCAAAACATCTTCTTATTCAGACACAACCACACCAGATCTTTTTTCTTTCTTTCTTAAACACCAAAAAAAAAAGTAAAAAACCCGCACGCACAGTTTTGTTTCACAAAAACAAAACAAAAAATAACAGAACAAAATGGGGCATACACGCGGAATAAAAGCCTGCACAAGAGAAAAAAATAAGAAAAAATTAAAACATTAGACTGAAGAGGGGCATACCATGGAAGGAGAAGGGGGTGGGAGAAAAGACTAGGATAAAGGGGTGTTGGTTGGGTGCCCGAACGGTCAGGCAGGTGTATGGCATAAAGAGTTTCATCTTCTTTATTACTTTTTTTTCTTCTTCTAAGTATTGAAATGTAAAGGTGATGCGTTTTCGGTTTGCATAAAGTGAATATAACGGCTCCGAGTCACAAAGGATATGGCTGTTGACAGGAGGAGTGGGAAGGGAGAGGTGAGGGTGGGCGGGAAAAAGGGAGAGGTGAGAAAGCGGGATAGATAATGAGGGCGTGGAGTTCTAGATAAGAGGAAGGCTTCAAGACATGTGATTTTGAGGAGGTTGCATTTTTCACAAATCAGCCTTTTTTTTTTTATTGATAGACACGATTCTAATTACTTCGGATGAGGCATTCCCCTACTACCACCTCCACCACCTCGAGGACCACCACGACCTGATCCTCGAGGACCTTCCATCCCACCGCGACCTCGGCCGCTAGAGGGACCATAACTACCACCGGGCCGGCCACCACGGTCACCGAATCCTCGTTTCGGTCCTGCGTCAATCGGTCGACCACGCTCGCCTGGTTGACGTTTACTCTCGATATGAATCGTGAATTCCTCACCGCCAGCAACGGAAATAGTGATACCTCCCTTCCCGCCTTGGTTAAATGGCAGTGACATTTGTATCGCCTTCTTGGCTGAATCAACTCGTTCAAACTCCAGGAAACCGCACGCCTTGTTCCGGATGACGTCGAGATCCTTGATCGGACCGAATTTCTTCGCCAATTGTTCTCTCAACGATTTCTCGTCCAAGTTCTCGTGCACGCTCTTGATGAAGCAGGCGCCTGAGAGAACGTTATCAACTGAGACAGATAGTTCACATCAGCTCTCATTATTCTCCTTCAAAACATGAATACGAGTAAAGGACAAACCAGGGTTAGGGTGCGATGCTACGGCAGGCCTCTGCTGAGATGTTTGAGATGGCGTGTCAATAGTCGATTGGGAGACAGCACTGGGCGCAGTCGAAACGCCCTGGGATGCGGCGAGATGGCCCTGTCCCCATGCACTCTTGCCACTTGCGGCAAGGCTAGCCCAAGTCTTGGGAACCGGAGGAGCGGCAGGCTGTGGCGGAGCGGCTTCAGTGGGTTTAGCCTGATTTGGAGCGGGAGCAGATGGTGGTGCTGCTTTTGAAGGTCCGCTGGCCGATCGGCCGTTTGTTGAAGGTGCCTGGGAAGGCGTCGATGATTGAGTGGGAGCGACTGGGGTGGCAGAAACTTCAAGCTTCTTCGCAGCTTCTACACTGACCTGAGGGGCGGTGGAAGGAGCGAGAGGAGCATTGGAAGGCGGGCTGGGCGAAGGGGCGGTAGCTACAGCCGGTGCCCGGCTCTCGGAGGAGGGCGCAACCGGCTCTTGCGGCTTGGGGGCGGGTTTGGCAGGCTCAGTAGGCGCTTCCGGCGGCTTAACATCGACTGGGTCCGGGTGAAAGCCATTGACCTGCGAGGAGCCGAAAGTCTGAGTTGGACTGACTTGTTCGCCTGACAAGGCAGACGGACGTGTAATTGGCTCCGCGGGCAGAGGAGACGGGCTTCGGACAGCAGGCGCAGGGGTAGTGCTTTGAGATACCGCCGCTGCAACCGGTAGGCTCTCAGCTGGGTTTGCGGGCTGGTACGAAGGGGGGGGAGCTTCAGCAGCGATCAAGCTCGTTTCGGAGCTGGCGACATCTTCAGTGACCGTGACGGGTTCAGCCTCAGGCTCTTCATCGCCATCCTCTGCTTCTTCCTTGATATATCTGATAGCACCCAAAGTTTAAAACTGACATGTCAGTGTATCATTCTGCAAAAGGACCAGCTTAAAGCCAAACTGGCGGCGATGAGGCTCGAGATCGAGATATCTACCGGAAGATGTCATTGAGAACAAAGAACCCGTTTGGCTGCTCAGCCAAAAAAAATGTCTGAGCAAATTTACGCCATGGACCAGCTCCATTGGACATCTCGCCCAGGACTTGAACGATGATTCCACCGTCTGCCGAAGATTGTGAATCGACGTTGGACACAAAGACTTTGCAGTCATCAAAATTCAGAGACATGAATTTTTCGTGGATTTCCTGGAACACGTTTATCAGGATTTGATCAGGTTGCGAGTGTGGAAGAGAAATTATAAAGAAACACTGACCTGTTGACCAAAACATGGAGTAGCTTCCTCGCCTTCGGTACTGTGGATCAGACTGAAGATCGCCATAGCCATGGAATGGTGTTAGTTGAGAAGAGGTCCTCAAATAGCTCTGTCCAGCCATCAAGTTTTACTGACGTTGAACGCTTGGTGTAGAAGCAATGTAACCGGGAGGGGTCTTTGTTAACGAAGGTATAATACTGAGGGACAAAGGCCCATCCGATCTCTACCCAGTCAGGTTTGAAGTAACATAGTTGATTCAGTTAGACGAGCTCTAGCTTGACCCAAAGTCAATGAAAAAAGTCATAGGGTAGAAGTGTGCTGATGAGATCAGAGGAGATCGATGAGGGTGACGACGAGGTGGTAATAGCCAGAAGCATAAGGAAAGGATGGTTGGGAAATCTGGCAAGTTTCTATATATGCAGTGCACCACCGACCAATTCTATGAAAGCGAGGTTTGATTGTATGAGAAAGTGAGTAAAAGGCAGACTGACCACTGGCATTTTGAGCACTCTTTGCAACTGAGCTGGTGGCTGCCATTTTGTCGATAAACTGTTCCAGCTGTTTAGGGTGGAAAAAGTCAAATCTGAGGCTGGAGGGAGGGAGGTGATGGATTGTAGCATAAGCAGATCGGTAGGTGAGGTGATGTTCAGATTGTCGAACGGTGTTAGGAGAGGATAGAGACCGGCAATGGGCGGAGGAAGGTAGGAGAGCAGATCAAAGGGCAAACGAAGGTCAGCTGATAGATTAAGAAAGAAAGAAAGGGGAATATAAATTGAAAGTGACCTGACAAACGTGTGTGCTTGGTTAGTTTCGGCTGCTAAATCTGCGCTAGACTGCTGATTGATCGGGGCGTGAGGATGGGATGACGGATGGATCGATGCGCAAAGGCAAACTGAAAAAAAAAAAAATTGGGGGACGGGAATCAGCTTTGGGTGCAAGCGAAAAAAAAAAACCTAGAGCGAATTTGGACTGTAATAAATACACCGCCGTGGTTTTGGTCAAGCAGCCAGTTCAGCGCAAATTAAGATGAGGAACCCTAACCCAGATCACCACCCATCTCGATCATACGATCGGCCTCTCGGCTGTCGAGCCCCGGTCCCAAACCTGCAGTGAAATGCAGCTCCCACATTAGCAGGGTGTGCATTGAGGTAGGTATTGTGAGCTTGGCAGTGTGATTTACAAATTGGCAAGTTCGAAAGGCTTGTTGCTTGGGTTCTGGCTGAGTTGGTGTGGTCTCTTGGTCAATTGATGCAAACTTGTGCGTTTCAGATAAGTAAATTAATGGCAACTCAGCCCTGTTGTGAAGCTGACCTAGTGCGAGGGTTAGTTCTGAAAGTGTGCTACAAAGATCCAAGATACTACCACAAATATAAACAGATTTTTGAAAATTCAAGCAAAAGTATCCAAGAAGCTTCTTCTTGTTCCATCACTTCAATATCAAGGATATGATATAATATCATTCTTCTCAATCACCTTCACCACTTCAAAATCAACATGTGCAAGAGTACTGGACGTGCCAAGGACACAATTTCTTGAGCAGAGCAATTACTCAGACACGCTGAAATCCCTTCCAAAAATTATGGACCAACTCATGTTGACACTTATCTGTAGTCCCGGTTCCAAACTGCTACACATACAAAGTTCTACCAACCCAATCCAAATTTCCCAACAAGTAACCGCTACACCGGAAGGTAATTGAGGATGCAGGTCGTATTTGCAAGCTCTTCCCCAAGTTGCATTGTGAACTCAATCCCATTGATCTTCTTTGGCGTTACATCAAAACAGCTAAGTTTTTTCGCTCTCTCTTTTCTTTTTATCTGTGGCTGATGAGAATCACTCATCATTTGCACAACAGGTTATTGAGAAAACAACTTAAAATGCGACAATTTGCAAGATGAAAAGGATTGGTCCAATCCGATCAGGCAGACCATTCCTATCAAGGCTATCTGTTGCGTCTTTTGCAATACTGATCAGAAAATGTCCAAGCTTATGTAAGTTTCTCTTCTTCCCAGATCAACCCTTTCTGTGCGGCGGATTTTCCATGATTTTCATTGCTCATAGGGCGGTTATGAAAGCAAAACAGTCTCCACAGCTGCCCATGTAGCTCTATACCATTGAAGTATTCCTTTTCACTCTGTGAGAAATGCTTACCTCAATGATTATGTTTTCATGCTTTTTTGTGCTTTGTTTGTGTCCTTAGTGAATCTCTATGTTTTCTCTCTCTTTTTCTTTGTCTCAAGACTTGACAAGTATATGTTGAACCAAAATATATATCCATTTCTTTTGTTTTTTTTATATGAAAAACCAAATTTTGTTTATATAATTGAGGTGAGTTTGTTATCATGCA
This sequence comes from Cronartium ribicola 11-2, assembly GCA_000500245.1. Taxonomy (NCBI): domain Eukaryota; kingdom Fungi; phylum Basidiomycota; class Pucciniomycetes; order Pucciniales; family Coleosporiaceae; genus Cronartium; species Cronartium ribicola. The sequence continues at coordinate 14,725 of AWVX01032212.1, forward strand.
GAACATCAAAATTTTCAAAATTTTTAAGAATGATTGAGTGAGCTGAATGGGGGTTGCCATTATTGATTCAAGGATTCCATAAAGAGCCTTGAATCCAAAATCAGAGTAGTTATAGACCTTGGCAAGCTCTTTTCTTGTGTTTTACAACTATCCATCATACAACTAAGGTTTTCTGTGGGTCAGCTGAAGTTTCCTGTCCAGATTCAAAGATCATATGGTATTTGGGGCTGGCTTGCAGTATAGAAAGACCAGTGCTGGGAAAAAAAATTCTTTCAGTTTTACCTATCTTGAAAAGTACCTGACCACCTTTTTGAAAGAATTCTTTTTTACTGTAGATGGAACTTTCTAAATCATTTTTTGAATCATCTTTTTGAGTAATTTATTTATTACAGTAGAATCATTTTTGTGGAGTCTTTTTTTTTTTTTTTTGGAAAACATTTTTTTTGAAACCAGGTTTTTTCGGAGTCATTTGCTCTCCAAGTATCACTACCAACATATTTGGCTCAGTTCCCCTCACCCAAGTAGTACTTGGATTCAGGCATCCAAGCCAACACAGGTCCAGAGCAACCATCCAAGTAAATCTAGACCCGGGTCAGCTTGGATTCAGGCATCCAAGTGTTGCTTTTTGCACTGGTGTAGATGGTTTCAAATAGTTTCTTATGCATACAAAAAGGACAGTAAAAGTGTTCTGGGGCTCATCTTCCGCCTGTAAAACCTATCTCGAAGGAAAGTAGAACATGATTTTTCCATGTACCTAATAAAGATTAACAACAAACTCAAAAATAACTACAGAGGAATTGGTTAAATTGAAAGGGTTGGCCAATTAATGGGCCAGGAAATTGCAGACCCGTTCAGGGGTGAATAATTTTTATCCAGGGCCAGTATGGACTTCCAACAGTGCTATGCTATTGGCAGAGCTGAAAGGGAGAAAACACAACAAATATATTCAAAACTTCAAGTAAAAGGGTCAGTAACATGAAAATTGCTTCACAAATACTTGTAAACCTCTCTTTTCTGACGTCCGCAGATTACAGCACATATCCTTGAAAATAAATGGGGATTTCAAAGCACACAACCAACACACAAAAGTCACAGATAGAGAAAAATAGCACCAAAATCTTGAAATTCAGAAGTAAAGATTTTAAATCCAAACACCAATCACATAAAGGAACACTGAGAACTCAATTCCACAAAGAATTAGGACTAAAAGATGTTCACTAAACACTATACTATTGATCAGATGACTAAAACTAAAGGCTACTATGCTATAATTCAGCTCTGACACAAAAAAGAGGGGGAAAACAAAGGAAAACCAATGGCTGGCTTATATACACAAGTGCCAACAACTAGAGAGCATAAGGGCTCCCAGGATACAAATAGAAAAACCCAATGAAGCCATCAACACAGCACTGAAACCATACAATGAAGGATTAGTAATACAAACAGAAATCCCTCAGCAAAGAACCACAAAAATCAAACCCAACTTTCCACTAGCACAGCACCTGAACTATGCACAAAGATCATTATTACATAATTTCCACAAACCATTACCCCTGCCAAACAACTGTTTCAATTTTGACCAAGGTAATACCACCAATATTGAAGAATCACACCCCATGCACACTTCTCACACCTATTTTCAAAAAAACCTTACACATAATGACACACCCAATACTAAGCCCCCAGCACTGACCCCATGGTGAGCTTCTTACCCTAATCAAACCCACAGCTTTAATCCACTATACTGATTTCCAGTTGGTGTAAATCCCTCATCATTAACCCTTAGACCCAATAAACACATTCTTTCCTGCATTTGAGCTACTTATTTCCTACGTAACTCCTGAACGAAGGCCTACCCTCACTAACCCTTTCAACAGGATCGGCTAGACTGCCCTAAATTTACCTAGGGACCCCTGATTCTACCCAAAAACTTGGGTTTAAAAACTTTCCAATGGAATATCTCCTAACATATTCCCAGTTATGATAATTACCACGAAATGATGTAATGGGTCCCCAGTGCCTGTCCAAATCATGTTGTCATAGCTCCAAAACACCTAGAGGTTCATTAATGACTCCTTCAAGTTCACTTTTACACAAAGCTACCCTTGAAGTCCTCCACCAGGCCTTAAATCTTTGAGATTTTATAGAAAAAAAAAACTAAAAGTGCTAACAAAGATCTGAAGAGGCAAAAAGACTTGAACTGTATTGGGATTAATTTTCTGTGTGAAGGTTGACAATATTATCAATCTTTAATTTAAAAAGTGGGTCACACAAAGTCAGAAATCAAAAAAAAAAAATAGGTGTTTGTGCTATGATTATCAAAAGAGCAAGGTTCTATGATGAAAAGTGATGATGTAAGAAATTTTCTATGATGAAATAACCTCTGTAAGAATGCTAAAGCCTCTGAATTACCACAACTAACCTTAACTCCATTTTGGTGCACCACACTGGGGAAACTGGGAAGTTGCACCTTACAGGAGATGAGGTTATAGAAATCTGGGCAGCATCACTATGAATAAAGAGAAGATGAAACCTGCAGAGGCATTTTCAGAAGGGGTTGGTGCGGGATTTTTGTGCAGCTTCAGAAGACTTACACAGACCAAAACTTTGGCAGTTCAGGCCAAATAAAAGGATGAAAGTGAA
>KI568620.1:0-10708 GCA_000500245.1 Cronartium ribicola 11-2
TTAAGCCAGTACATTTTTGAGGCTGACGAGGCATCGAGGTGAAGATTCTGAAGCGCCCTCCACATGGCAACCGTATCATCGCCGCATTGCCTGCGAACCGTATAGTTAGACTTCTCTACATAACAGAGGAAGAAAGTTTTGACTTTGAGACAGTCCTTCTTGTAGGACTTGGGTCTCTCCTTGGGTTCGGTATGGTGAATCGTGTGTAGTAGGCCTTTAGTCTCTAGCACACTTTTCACTATGAATGCCCAATCCAGGTAGTTGGATTCGGACCCGGAAGCGCTAAGTTTATCGAATCCTGGTACAGTAAGTCGATTCTTTGCGCCGCTCGATTCGGTTTCTGACATGATGTTTTGTCAGGCTGCTCAATGGACCTATTCCTTGATTTTTATCGAAGAGCAGTTGTTGCCTGACGAATGATAGATAGACTGATGGGATCTTCAGCTGTAATTAAGGTTTTGTGTGAGATAATTAGAGTTTTGATCTGTCTATTTCCGCATGCAGAATGCACTGAGTCTCATAACCTGATGAACAGGAATGTTCTGGGATGTGTACAGGTATGTACCAAAGTGGAAAGGTAATATTTCAATGACTGAGATAGAGAGAGACATTGAGAAGAAAGACTATAGATGAATCACTGACTTGGGATGCGTACAGGTATGTACCAAAGTGGAAAGGTAAGGAGAAAAGAGTCTTTCCACTTTGTCCGCATCCCAGAGTTAAACAGTAGTAACTGGGTACGAGCATCTCTAGCTACTAGGCTATGTGTGCACAACTCAACATCTCTATGGATTTTCTTTTGTGGCATTTTTCAAGGTTAGTGGTTCAAAAGAGATGATCAAATATTGAAGTAGAGGGTGAAGCAGGTCAGAGGTGTGTCCAAGGTCCAGTCAACGGTGTATGGGTTTTGGTGTTGTGTGGGTTGCGGGTGTTGTGTATGGGTATGGGTTGCCAGAGGGTCACTAGTTGGTGAATCACTAGGGTCTCATCAAATTCAATGCAAAAGTTGGTGATTTTGATGATTCACTAGCTAGTGAGGCCCTAATTGGGAACAAATGTGAAAACCCGGGTTGCATTACATCAAATTTGATGTAATGAGGGGGTTTAGTGCAATGACTGAAGATGCTCTAATCGGTCCATTGAACTTAATCAAAAATGCCAAAGATTAGACTACAACCTGGTAGTGTGTAGAGTAGTCTTGTACATATAAAAGTTGTATAGTGTAATGTGCAATAGCAAAAACACTTTGAAAAAAAAAAAAAAAAGTGACTACATAGCCAACTATCACAGAACATGGCAGGACTTGTCAGGACTTGTCGGGACCTTGTACTGTTACTAAACTCATTGTTTAGAATTAGTTCTGTCAAGGTACCAACTGCTTTACGGCCCGTTGCTACCCCCCATTTGTACTGGTCTTGTCTACCTCAGCTATCCACATTTCATATAATCTTTTCACATCATCTCCCTTCATCCTCAATACTTACCAATCCAACAAATCACCATAATCTCTCTTACTGCATCCAATTTCTCATGATACATCAACTGTGCCCACCGCACCAGCCAGCAGTCAAACCACCACCAGCAACAATGTCATGGATCTTCTCATTGCAGTTGACCAAAGCCATATGGATGGGAAAGATTGTCTATAGTTCAATCGCTATCTTTGACATCTTATTTGATCTGTATAAACACCGGCCTGTCTCGTTGTACAACCCTAGGAACGCACCCTTGCTCAATCACTACTGGTTGGGAGTACCATGAAATAGAGCCGCACTAGAATATTTTCATTATGGTATACTAATAGCATCATGTTAATTTTCAAGACAATACCAGATTGCTCAAATACCTTGGGAATGAGCATTATCTGTTGGGATTACCTAATCCTGATACTTCTTTCAAAACCAACACAACATTGTTGAGTCTTTTGTGAGTGTCTGAGAACTGGGAGGTAGATGTACCTGGCAATGGTGTGAACCTGATGATAGTGAGGTTGGGTGAGTTAGGTACTGGCCTAGTCTCAACTTCTCCCCTATGAAATGTACTAACCTATGATGAAAAACAAAGAGAAATAAAGTTTGTGAAAAAGAAAAAGATACAAGTGTGGCCAAGACATTAGATGAGATAAAGTTTTAGGAGAAAGTTCAATACCTAAACAAAGGTAGTTTGGTGAATTATGAGGGGTGGGAATGTGAGCTTTCTGGAACTTGCAATCTGCTGGGTAAGCTGATGAGATTTGAGAAAAGAACAGGTATACATGAGAAGGCAAGGGTCAACAACTTTGACAATGTGATATTGGATAAGGAAAGAAGAGAAAGAGTGAAGATATGAGAGATGGAAAAAGAGGTTTACTCACGGTCTCTTTTCGCAGATGGGAAAAGAGACCAAGAGCGGGTCTGGCAATGTGTAGACATGGCCAGATTTCACACTAGGTATAAGGCTATGTCAGTGTGCTAGTGCCTGTGCCAATGGAATTGGTACACTAACATCTTTTAGTCGTGTTATGGATATGTTATCTTTTGGAATTCTGTCCCTGTTGGGTTGGGTGTCTCGTGGGCTAGCAGTTAGTAGAGCAAGTCTAGCAGACCTTAGTATAAATTTCATGCTTGACACTTACCACTTTGGGATTGTGAACAATGGGTCTATTGGAGGTTGTGATGTTTTAGCTACTACATTGGGAAGCAGGCTCTGGAAAAGTACAGGGGGTGTTGTTAACAGATTGTCCTCTTATACCTGGAGTTGTTTTTGTGTCTCTGATTCTTTTCCTCACTGAAAAGAATCAGTAAGTACATTGAAATCAGCTCTGCATTTTTACTCTGGGCGCTGAATCTTAGCTTCTTATTCTTCTCACTCTCTATCTTTCCTTCTCATTGTTTTTCCTTCAGTCTGTCTTTTTCACCTAGGTCTGTCTCACTGTCTTTGTCTCATGCCTGGCTTTATGCCCGCCAAGACAAGTTATCTAATCCTGTAGCCCACAGGTCTGCACATTTCATTTTCTGTTTGTTTGTTTCTGTTGATTTTCCTCTCAAACTCATTTTCTGTCTCTGGTTAGGTCTGTACTTTTTCTTCAATCATAGGCTCTGTTAGCCTCTGACTGTTTATCCTGACCTGCCTTCCACAGGTGTGTAGTTTTGTCTAGTGTTTTTTCTCTCTCTCTCTTTCTTACTTCTCAGAGTTGTTACATGTCATCTCACTGAAAATAATCATCTGTCTTTTTCACCTAGGTCTGTCTCACTGTCTTTGTCTTGTGCCTGACTTTATGTCCGCCAAGACAAGTTATCTGATCCTGTAGCCCACAGGTTTGTACTTTTTCTTCAATCATAGGCTCTGTTAGCCTCTGACTGTTTATCCTGACCTGCCTCCCACAGGTCTGTCTCACTGTCTTTGTCTTGTGCCTGGCTTTACGCCCGCCAAGACAAGTTATCTGATCCTGTAGCCCACAGGTCTCCTTTTTTCTAGAGCAATTTTACATTATCCCTTTCTTCACCCAAGTGGTGTTCAATTATTTTTTGAAGATTACCAAGATGATGGTATGAAGCTGATTAAAGTTGCACGGGTACTTAATTTTTACATTTTGATTGCAAGCTTACCCAATCCAATAATAAAGGTGTGTGCATAGATTTTCTTTATAATCAAGGTCGATGTCACATTTCCTATGAGTCTGAGGCAGATGCATCCCACAAAAGTGGATTTAGAGTCACTTGCAAGGGATATATGTGAGTTATTTCCAAAGTTTTTGTTACAACTTCAGCTGTGAAGATACTATCATAAAAACAGTAAAAATGCTTTCTGGTAAAAAAAACGGGAACGTGCCAAAGGATGATTCAACTAGTGGCAGGGTTTTTCTGATCAAGGATACCCTGTCAGCAGTATTGGAGTTCTTTCAATCAAAGAAAGATAATAAGGAGCTTAGTGATGTCAATAATTTTCATGAAGAGCTACGTGAGTACCTTTTGAGCGACTTATATCTCTTGATAACAATATTTGACAGGGGCGTAGAAATCTGACAAAATCTGATGAAACTTATGATAGCAAAATTTTACAAAAGTTTTGCAAGAAATGATATTGAGGGTATGTACCATCCACTTCACTCACTATAAAAATAAGGCTAAATTCTTTTCACCATCTGGATTATGTGCAACAATACGTGTTAGATATGATGAAAAAAAATTCAGAAGCCTATGAGGTTATTCTTCCTGCGGTTGCGAATAAACTGACTTCACAAGTTTAAAATATGAATCTTGCTGGAAATCAGCCCTCCCACAAAAAAATTGCTAAGGTACTTGCTAAAATCTACATAGCAAATGAAGAGCGAAATAGACACCATTGTTCAACTTGATAAACTTTGCTGCGAGATTCAAAAAGGCTGCTAGTTCATCTATGTGTAGATTTTTTAAGAATGAGGGGTAATGTTGAAGCTGGTCAACTGCATTGAGAAGATCCATGACATTGTTGCTGGTGGTGGTTTGACTGCTGGCTGGTGTGGTGGGCACAGTTGACAGATTATGAGAAGTTGGGGGCAGTAAGAGAGATGATGGTCATTTGTCAGATTGGTAAGGGTTGAGGATGAAAGGAGATGCTGTGAAAAGCTTATATGAAATGCAGATGGATGAGGTAGACAAGACAAATGGGGGGTAGCAACAGGCCATAACACAGTTGGTACCTTAGAAACCAGCCTAAAGAACTGGCATGGGAACTAGTTCCCACACAATTTCCCAAACAGTACCGCGGTCCCACGGGTCTTGCCATGCTCTCGACTACAAAGGTTTGGATCCTTGGATTCTCCCAGGCCCAATAATACCTAAGATGAAGCCTATGGAATGCCCAAGCCCAGCCCCAAACATAACTCAAGACCCAAACCCCATTATTCTCTGAGCCCAAACTTTCTGGCAGGAAGAATGAACATCCAAGGTTTTTTGGAGGATTGAAGATGCCTATTGCATTTGGTTCAATGTGACTGCGTAGGGGTCAGGAAAGTAAGTTGCTTGTTCCTAAGAAAAACCAAAGGAATATTTTAATCAGCACAGCATGTAAACAACAAAGAACACAGATGAGATCTTTCTGATTTTCAAATAAAGGGCTGTCTTAGGATGATCAATAAGATTAACTCATTTTTGCACCGTGTCTAGTTCCTTGTGATGATCAGGTTAGTAAATGCGTAGTTCCATCAAAAGCAAATGAAAATGTCTGTTTGACTGAGAACACCTATATTGGATGAGTAAATGAAAGATATATATAGTCTGGTATATATGTGAGGGTTGTGTAAGTACGATGGTCTCCTCCGGTCTACAAGAAGTTCTCTGACCTGGTATATATGTGAGGGTTGTGTAAGTATGATGGTTTCCTCCTTCCTACAAGAAGTTCTCTGACCTATATAAGATAAACATAGAAGATCAGACATAGATAGTGAGATATGAGAAATGTCAATAGTGTCTACCTGGTACAAGTCAGATGGGTTAAGGAGAGGCAAAGGAAGATAGAGCTTCGTGAGCACGATGCGTGATCTGAGGATAAAACAAGAAACAATGTAGACTGAGAGAAAAAATAAGACATGAATTCGGAAGTAAGATATCAATATCCGCATGAGTAATAATTGAAAGGGACTCACTTTCTCTTTCCAAAGATGAGGAAAGAGAAAGTGAAGGGCTCGCTGGGTTACACTGATATATATGTGTGTGAGACTGATACTGTTTTGCTGTGGCTGATGTTTTCTGCGTGTTGTGGTTGTATCATACATGGGTATGCGCACCAGCCTAATACTGTCTAATTTGGGATTGATGCTGACTCTTTCCAGATGGACTGAAACATTTTTATTCTACAATCCTGTATGAGTAATAAGTTCTTTATAAGATTATTGATGTCGATTGGATACCGACAGCAAACACTTTTGCTAACTGCTTGCAGGATTGGGTGACCTCTTCAAGAATTGAGGTCTTGGACCCAAACTGGCCTTAGTATCATTTGATATCAAGTCCTCAATGCAGAGTTCCCTCCTGTAGCAGGGAAAAGAGACCCTTTGGGATTGAGGGCAGGTAAGAATCTGACCTTAAACCACCCTACACCTATCCACCATTTCTTCATCACAGCTTTGGACAACAATTGTGGGTTGCTCAGGCTGAGTGAGGGGTCAAATGTATTTCTCAACAATGCTCCTTGAGTTCAATGTGGGATGTGCCGTGTTTTACCCAACTGCTTGTACTGCTGTGTTGAAAAGAAATGTCCCTCTCCTTGTTTTTCATTTTCATTTTTATTTCATATTTGGAGGCAATTCTGTTGGAGTCCAATTGACAAGAACTGAGGAACAGATTTCACATACTTAGAAAGATTCACAACAAGGAAAGGTCCGAGAGCAGTATTAGAGAACTAATCACAAAATACAACAACGCCACCCGCCTCAACCAGTATTAGGGAATACGAGTATAAATAGCTAACTACCCGGACACTTACTTCTCTTTCCCCATCTTTGGAAAGAGAAGTACGTACCATCAACCTTTTCCTCTCACTCTTTTTCATTTCTTTTTCATTCTATGTTTTAAACAATATCTGAAGATGTCTCACTCTACCCTACCCAGACATTCCTTAGATCTCATCTTATATCCCTCTCTTTGCTTTCTCAATAACTTGCTGAACCCACACACCAGGTAGATACAAACCTTTGTTCTTGACCATAACCGCCTACCTCTCATCTCATCTGTTGTATCAATGTGTGTGTGTCAGGTCAGCGCTTTTTCGTAGAGAGCAGAGAGGACTCACCTGTATAACTCACTGGGCATCACACTTTAATCAGATCCATGTACCAGTGTTCCAAGGCTAGTCGGCCATTTTCAAATTCTCCTTGCTGCATTTGGGTGTAATTGAGTTTGAAGTTCAAGCACAGAGCTGATAGGCATTGAAGGCTGGCTCCATCATTTTCCTGGTCCCATCCCTATTATCATCTAGTACACCTACACCCATGTACACATCCACCAATTCACACCAGCATTTTGCCTGACTGCCATTTAAGCACCCCAAATGGCCATAATCACCAAGCCAGGGATTTTGCTCACCCATATTTTCAGGCCAGAGCTCAGCCTGCCGCACTGCACCCGTATGAAGATCTTGTTATATTCAGACCAAACCCATATCAACTGGCTTGCTGGAGCTTCATACACTTCCAACAATCACTACTAGGACAAGCCTCTCCTAGAATTTCTCAGACAAGGTGTCCTAGCTTTTCCTTGTCCAAACTAAGGAAATCTAGGACAAGACTTGTCCTAGAACTTCTAGAACAATCTTGTCCTAGTAGTCTTTGTTGGCAGTGATACCAAGCAATCAACCTGTTTCTAGCGGCTCAAGGCTTAAGCCGCTTTGAATTTGGTTCAAGAAAATACTCCAGCGCACATGATATTCTCGCATTCTTCATTGCAATTTTCACGATATTTTTCGCCGTCTGCCAATGGGAATCTAGGTTTGAAAGCTTTGGATGTGATCAGGGGCAAAGAGTTGGGTACGTGATTCGTGCTGTTCATAAGCAAATCCTATGGTAACTTTACTGATCTGAATCACACTCTATCAGATGCAAGTGCGGAGGTCACATTCTTGGTCCACATCACCGTGTCCGCAGAAAATGCGCCCGACGTCTAGCGCTGACAAATCCCCTTTGTGACACAAAGGGGTTTTGTTGGCGCTTGGCATTGTGCGCAATTTCTGCGGACACGGTGCATCCAAGGTGCATGTACCCAATGATGACAATGACAATGAGATTGAGGTCTTGAGTGTGCGAAGAAGTTCCAAGAAGACTTCAAAGTAAGTAGCTCTAAGCCATAAAATCTTCAAGAACAAGGACGCATGGGATGTTTTGGTAACGGTGAGAGAGTATTTGATTCTTTCTCAAATTCAGTCCTTAGTGTTCAGTTATTTCAAAGAATAATTCATTGAGTTTGAGCAAACAATGCATCTTAATTCAGATTCTGGATTTGATTCAACAGAATTTAAAGACTGGAATGATAAAGCAGTGAAATGTGAGGAATCTGCTTTGTTCTGTTTTGTTCTGCTTTGTTCTTGATTGGTGGTCAACCCTTTAACAGAGGAGTATCTCTGTAGGCCCAAGAGGTAGCCAAAAATATAACACAACTCAAAGAAGTTCGAACCCAAGCAATTTGCGGAAGGGATTCTACCCCTCTTACTAATTCATACACAGAGCGCTACAAACAGAATTTTCCAGAACTCGCCACCCAATTTACAACGAGTACAGCAGGCAGGGAAAGTATCTTGCGCATGGTCAATCCTAAAAACAAGGATCAGTTGATCAAGCTCATGACCAGGGCACAAGTTGGTGTCAGAGAAGTGGTGAGGTTGAGAAGCGGTGGATCTGGATCTTGTAGGTGTGCCGACGAGGATGTAGGTGGCTAGCTGGTGGTCTTTCGATGCCCGTGAGGTTTGAACTCACTTAACGCTAAATCCGGCGAGGATAATCGCCCGCGGATATGAAAAAGAAGGGTTTGGGATAGGACCATTTCTTTTCGAAACAGCAGTAAGACGTATGCGATCCATCGAACAGACCTGCCTCAAAGTAGGCATAATTTCTCATCGATGCTGCTCGACAGCCTGAAGGATACGAACAGATTCTGGATTCAAGCCAACCCAAGATTCGCCATAGAATGGGGAACAGTCTATAATCCAATCGAAGACAATTAAACATAATTAAACGCGCGTGCATCCTCAAACATCTAGGGACCTGAGCCATCCTTCTTCTTGTCACTCCGATGAGATGTTGCAGAAGGAGTGCGTATAAATAATATTGACCCTCACGCACAGAAAAGCTCGTCTTTCACCTCCATCATAAACGTCGTCAACAACGTTTTAGACCTCTTCACAAACGTGTTGTTTCAAACTTTCTGGTTGGACTGGTCATTTAAATCTTGGACGACACTCATCCCATTCACCACCGTCCGAGACCATATTCTTCAGCGTTTCAAGGTTTTATTTTATAGAATGCAATTTTCCACTACTCCCCGCCGAACTTATTCAAAAATCATTTCACGCCTCAACAAGCTGACGCCCGGAATATCGATACAACACTCAACCACGCGTATTGAAGAGGTGAGTCCACTGCGTCTTCAGGTGTCTGATCCTTGGTTTTCAAGTATTGACTTGGACAACTTTGGCTCTACTTTTCTGGTATCAAAGGCTGAGCAAGGCATCGACGCTCATGAAAACACGAGTGTGAGCCGTTGCGTTGGAATGTAATAAGGAATCAGGCGGCTGTCGATTGTGAAAAGACTGACCAATCTTTACAATAGACTGACCCCGAATCTTCAATGGTCGAACTACAGCACTCTAGTGCTTACACTATGAAGAAATATCATCATCAACGTTCAGTAAGCACTATTTGGTGGATCATAGGCTTAATATCACGACTTACCTCTTTGTGCTATCGCACACAGACCAAGATACCTCTCAGAGAACCAGCGCAATTCCCAATCAGCCAAAGCTTTTCTCAGCGGGTGATAATCGAATCCGATGGCGACAAGCCTGATGATAAGATAGTTAATGATGCCTATCCAACGACTCACCAGCAGGCGAGTCCACGTTTTTCTTTTTGATAATTATTTCAAATCCCCGACTTATCAATTAGAACGCTGGATTCTTTGCTTGTAGAATTCAAACATACCTACGAAATCTGATCCGTCTACTCGCAGACAAGTCTCGACTTCTCGACTGGAACGAGCTATCAAGGACTTTGTTCCTTGGCGCAACAAAAAGTCCATGACGGTCAGGGAAAGGGCCGAGGTTTCAAAAACGAACGGTTCCCTAGTGGCAAAAGGCACTCCGATACACGTGGGTTCTCGTTGCCACCCTGATGCTTTTACTTGATTCAAGCGGTTCTTTGCGTAAAAAGTGCTTGGTATCATAGCTGCTCATCTTCAGGCTCCAAGCGAATCTGTCAGCTTGCCGGTACCAGTATTGATTCAATTGTTTTTGTTGATCTTTCGTTCGCAGAAGTGGACTCAGGATGTAGGCGTCCACGACTCCTCCAGCCTATTTACAAAATCATTTGCTCCCTTAGATAGTTCATTACCGCCAGGACTTACGCACGATGTTCGATCTACCGACCTGTCTCATCAAACCCCCTTCATAATACATGACCCAAACTTTTTGATGACATCCAGCTTGACTTTGTCATTACACACGCCTTCAACCATTGATCTATCAAGCGAGCATGAATCATGATTCACTCGTCCAATAGTGGATCAAGTGACCACTTCTATCCCTCGAACCACATTTTGAAGACCAACGGTAGAGTGTTTCCTGCCGTCGGAATTCCTTGCTCAGATACGTGCAGAACCCGAAAATTCTGGCGGATGAAATTTTAGAGGGGAAGCATATTGGACTCGGATGGTCTTTTGGATCCATTTCTCAGTCCTCCTGCTTGATGAACCATACTATGTAGCATATTACGTGGTTTTTGTCTCACTTTTTTTTTTAATAGCCGGCGATAATTATATGTCGAATTTGTAATATCATGCCTTTTCAATTTCCCACTGATACTATATCTGTTTCAATCACTATCTTTCAAATGGGTCAGGTGGTGAAGGATTTTCTTTTTTTTTTTTTTTGTATCTTATAACTTCTCGATGCACAAAGGTGGCTTCTTGATACCCTAAATTTTTCTTGGACTTTTCAATGTACAAACTCAAGGCACATAGAGCTGACGACATCATGTTTCTTT
>AWVX01032303.1:0-17109 GCA_000500245.1 Cronartium ribicola 11-2
TACACCTCTTTTGTACGTCTTCCTTTATGATTAGACCCCCGTCGTCACAAAGAACCATCTTGCTTCCTGCCGCAAGTACCGACCTCAGCGATGGGCCTTCCGAATGCGGGTGAAGACAGAAAAACTCCCAGCAAATCTCAACAGCGTTATGTAACGGTTTATTGGACGACCCGAAGGTATTCCCGCATCTGGCGCAATACGTAGTCGACAGGGGCAGGTTTGAACATCTCTGCTCTTACTTACCGGACAAGGATTAGTACACGGCCCTATTTAGCAATGTCACCTTCCATAGCATACTAGGATTTGTGGATAATGATATGGCTCGATTGTTTGTATGTAATAGTTATTTGGTTCCTCTTTCTCCGTACTCAATCTCTTTTTGATTTATCTGGTTTTCAGTTACTTAGATGGGAACTCTCTGTTTCTACATTGTGGCTTGCATGGTTTTCACTTCATATGTCTCAAACCTTCCTCTCTCGACCTTTTATGAGTTGTTACGGCGTACGTAGGGTACACACCTTCGCCAAAGCCCAAACGAGGGTTAGGTTAAGCCAAGGCTGCTAGACTACCGCGCCTGTTCGGCGAGGGACAGTCTGGTCAACTCATCGTTCCTGACCCGACTCAGACCGACTGACCCCCGACAGGCGTGGAGAGTGAAGAGAGAGAGAGGGAGAGAGAGAGACTCACCTGAACCCTGCGATACATAACAGTTGTGATGGGTAGCTAAACTAAGATGTACATTGGTCTCTCACGTGGTGTGTTATGTAATACAAAATCACACTTTAAAAAAAAAAAAATACCTGGATGCAAAGGAGCATTGTGAGCTAGGCATTGGACACAATGAAAGGGGAAAAGGTATAGGGTCAGGGCATCCTCGCAAGTCATGGTCACGTCCGCAGTGTTTTCAACAAAACACGATGTGAATAATTTGATTCTCCTGATGGGTAAATGATCTTATGCCGTTGTCATTAAATTTACCCAAAAGGCATTAAGCCATTTACCCATCAGGACAAACAAATGATTCATGTACATAGTGAAAAGGATCTTTGCAATGTACAGCTATGTGATCCAGTTCTTGGCACTGGTGGCACTGGACCCTCAATTTTTTGCGTGCCCCAACTCAATCACCATTTGCTTCCGAGTACACCGAGCTTTGAACCATTTGTGACACTACATCTTTATCTAGGAAGTTCACTAGTGCCAATCTGTTTGTCCGCCCAGAGAGTTCTACTTAGTTTACTCAACCATTGTAACAAGTCGAACAAGTTTAGCAGGATTGGTTTTTGTTCAGATAGAATCTTTTTGATGTGAGTTGTACATATTTGGGTACTGGTCCGTCGGCAGCGAGTCAATCACAAGAGGGAAAAGTACTGGTGAAGTGACAAGGTTTGGGTATGCTAACGTTGACCACTTGCATTGATTTCCTAGTCACCATTTCGCTTCATCTCTAGTGGCAGTGAACGATCTGATGCTCCCAGATCGTAAGCTGGTGGCTCCTTAAAGTAGCTGGTAGTGGTAAGAGGTCAGAACTTCCCAGGGATGGGGGTTGAACCGTTGCACCCCGAGCGTTTGGGAGCATTCGAGGATGGGAACCTTTGAAAGCCGGCTACTGGCTCCTACCTGGCTGATACCGCAGCCACCAGCTCCGGAACGGTCCATAATTATCAAGTATGTACGTCCAATTTGCCTGATTTCATATTCCCACTAGTTGCGGGGAGTTCGGAGGCGAATGTGTGGAGTGCGTGCGCGCGCTGGTCAACAGCGCGTGGTCGGGAGGGAAACGCGATGGATGATCCAACTAAAGGCATGTCGAAAAGAAGAGTGGCAATGCCCCAAAAGCGGACTGCACGCGCAGCGCCGCAGTCCTGCCATTTGATATGGTCCTGATTCGGGTCATGTACGGCGGTGGCTAGCAGTGGCTGTTGTGACCTGAGGGTCACATGGTGTAAACCATACCCTGGTACATACATAGGGGAACACCTGAGAGTACTGGTCAGGTAGCCTAGCGGTTAAGGCAGCCCATGCGTGTTGGGTCCGGATCCATTGGATCTGGTCGCTGGTTCAACTCCAGCCCCGACCTTCTTTTGGACTACAACAGTGGCTATTTACATAGCCAGCTATTTGGCGGACCTCTCAAATTTGAAAGTTAGCGATCGAGGTCCGGATTTGAGGGCCCGCCACTGCGGATGCTCTAATGGCTCTGTGCGGTGGTGATGCTCTCTGAAAGAGCAGACAGGTAAGCCTCTCTCCTCTCGCTTCTCTCACTCGCGCGCCCGGTGGGTTGGGAAGTTCCCGTCTAAGATGAATGAAGACGGGATGGACCGGGTCGGAGAGGAGAAGTGATATAGCTACACGTATAGGCATATGCTATGTACTGTTCTCTCTGTCCTGTAACCCCATATCTCAGACCCATATCTCAACACTCTCGAGCCCCAGACTGTCCGTCCAATTTTATATGTACTTACAAGCTTGAGAGATAGGACTTGAATAATACAGGCCTTCTTGGGCATCTGGGAGAGAGGTTCATTCTGGACCATTTCTGGACCACTTCTGGAACCTGAGCTTTGGATACCAAATGAAACTCGGCGCCTGGCCAATTTTGACCTCCGCATGGTTTATCATCTTTTATCAGTTCCCCCTCATACACTGCTCACGTATAATTCCATCGATTCACTACATCACCTCAACCTAGTTTGGATGGCCATTATTGGCCATGGGCTTTTTGGTTGAGTCAATACATCCTGTGTGGCAATGGTGCGCCTACTCTCAATGAATGCTGTTTCGGGTTTGCGATGTCTGCTTCAGTGCCGCCAGCCACCACCTCACCATGCAACCCTCTGGGCCACCTCGAAGCTCTTGGATGGCGCCCCGTGCCTTTTCCGATCTCCGTCCGCCTCTCCAATGCAATTTAAGTGACTCGCTGCTGTATATGTTGCAGGCCAAGAATGAACATACACATAAGTACTTAAGCCGAGTTGAGTCAGACCCCTTGAATATGTAAGTATGTAATCTGTACTGATGTGCCTGGATAGACCTGGTCTGTTCATCAAGCGTAGAGTGGTCCTACCACCCAAAAACCTCAGAAGAGTCTGTGAACTTGGAACACCATGGCCGCTGCCAATCTCAAGCATGACCAGCAGCCTCAAGCAGATACTAACCATAGCAAACCCTTAACCTCATCCACTCTGCCGTTATTACTCCTCATACATTAGTCCGAGTACTGAACCTTGCTGAAGCGGGGGTTTTGACCCTCCTCACCCCTGGCGAGTTCCTGTCGGTTGCCTTTTTTTTTCTATTCCCCACTGGGACCTCTTCAGCCACTCCGTGTTTCTGCCTCTCTGGGGGAATCCACGAAGTTGTGCAGCATTTCCTAAACTGGAAAGCGAAACCGCATACATACTGAACCCAACGACGAGTGAAGCATCTCAACAGTCTCGGTTGGCGCGTCAAGGTGTACCCTGATTCGAGATCCGATCAAGAAATCCTCTCGGGCACTCACCTCTTGCTGGGAAACGAGAAAAAGGCATTTGCCATGATTTCAAGTCTTTGCAGTGTCTAATGAAACTGTCAAAGGGCAGCACTCGTAAGGAAAGCTGTTTTGAATCCGTGTCTGTTCTTGTTATGTTAATTGACATGGTTACTTTAAAACAGACCTTTTATCACCTTCACCATCCATTGCTTCAAATACCGCCAAGCCTTTTCTTACCCTTTCTCTGTCGAATCCAGGCCGGCAACCGACACCTGTGGGACGCGCGTAGAGTGACGAGCTTCCAACTCTTGCTAGAGTAACATTCACCTCACAACTCAACCGACCCCACCACGATTGGACTTATCAACTCTAACCCGTTTTTCTTCTATCCCGTGGCCCATCACGCCTTATCTTGGTCCAAACGCCCGCTAGTTCGCCAGTGCCACCACCTCCTTGGTAATCCACGTCGATTGGTAATTGGTCGGCCAGTTAGCCCTCTTCGACATTTTCGTCTTCAGCATCTTTGAATCATCGGATTTACCAACCCAAAATTTGCGCGGACGCGACCTGCCCTCTATCACTCCCGATCAATTTCCACGCATTCCTAAAAACACATCGACCCACTGGAGCCTCCCGAGATCCACATTCGAAGCCAAATCAATTGGTTTGTTTAGAAGCCGAAGTAAGTACGCGCGGCAATAATAATCCAACGCCACATCAGATCTTTGCCCAAACAACTCCCACCTGGCCTAGGCTCCATCAGCCTTGTCCGGCTCGGCGTTCGTCATTGAGATACATCAACATAGAGGGAACATTGCGACATTCCATTCAACATGGCTGTCAATTCGAACGAGAAGCCTCCTCCTTGTCCCCGCCATCCACCTCCGCCGCTATCTACATCTATACAGAGGTCTGTCGCCATACGAAGAGCTCCCACTCAGCAAATTCGAACACAATCGATCTCACAAGGTAGCAGTTCCACCTCTGGTAGTCAGACTATTCCGGGAAAAAGACTTTCAACTTCTGCGATAGGCATTCAAACAATTACTCCTAAAGATGACCCAGCGGGATTCTTACAACCCCAGCCGCGTCCCCGATATTACCGGCGGAGCATTGGCGTCCTACCTATCACTCGATCATACCCTTCGAACTCATCGGGGTCGTGGCCGGAACGGGACGATCAACGAATCCAGCCACATTCAACGTCGGCGCAGAATCACATTTTTGGCGACGCTGGTTTTTCATTACGCTCGCCTGTGGCATTGAAGCATCCGAAGAGTTCAAACGAAACGTCAACACCCCAGTCCGTGGACCTTCAAGACGCAAATCGCTTCGGGATTTTTCCCAGTGCCTTGAGCGAGTTATCAAAAACACAACAATCTGATACTTCCGAAGGAATGGTCCTGGTCATTGAAGACCATACCCCTCGGCCTTCCCATTTTGCTACTCATCTTTCACAGATAGCCCTTCCTCCTAGTAAACAGACAGAGAATTCTGAACGCTCCCCCAAATTCTACTCATTACTCACCTCTGGAAGTCGCTCCAAGAATTCAGACCATCCGAGTCCCAGACTGAAAGCCAGCTTTTTATCGGCCTTGAACAAATCTGAGCCCAATCTTCTTTCGAATTATGTGTCCAAGGAGACTCAGCTCCAGGGAAGCGCTGACTTCTTCGGCAACTTGGCATCCAACTCGGATACCTCGACTGCCACTAAAAGCCCACTATCTACACAATTTCCTGGTAGTCCTGGAGCACAAACGGGCTCCCCCTCCCTTAACACCACTGATGCTACGCGACAAACTCCGAGCCCTAACACTCAACAGCAAAAGATGAAAGCGATAATCTCCAACACGTCTAAAAGGATCTCCATTTTTACGTCGCGACTCCATCATACATCAGCTGCAAACCGATCAGGGTCTGGGAACCAATCAGCAGCGCATGAGGATGGGCGAGGGTCGCGTTCTCCCATACTTATTAGCAATACCAACGCAACCGCTGGAAACGGTAGTCCCACGTTTGTTTCGGCCAACCCCATCGGCCAGAGTCTTCTGTCAGCCATACCTCAAATGACTGCACAAAGCTGTATGGAAACAAGCAGCATATCTTCAAGCAACAACAGAATCCATTCGCCCGGATTCTATCGCTCACTCAAGATGAGATGGAAACTTGATCAAAGCATTCGACGTGACCTCCCAACCTCCCCGTCAAATACCGTCCCAATCCAGAACCAAATTCAACCCCAAACCTTTTCAAACTTTGAACAGTTAAAACGGACTCAAACACAGATAACTTCAGCCTCCGAAGATCTTCTCTCTCCTCAAGTCGCGGTACCCGATCACTCATCGAGAATCAGTCTGGCCGACCTTCTAACGTCTCGAGGTCCGAGGAAGAAAGATACCGAGGACTTTGTTGAGACAATAGCAGCTCGAGAGCCTGACAGCGAAAATGTCTGCTGTTCAGGATTAAAGAAGATGATCCCGCGAGCTGCCCAAACGCACCCCGCCACCAGGCCGCGAGCATCGACAACATCTAACACTATATCCAAGATGGTTTCTGGTTCGCTCGCAAATTTCGCACTAGACGAACCCGCTTCCACCAGGCGTTTCAGCCATCTCAAACTGCTACAACTTCAGGAGACTGTCGGACAAAAAGATTTCTCCGGTTCATCTCGCCGAGACTCCAAGAAAGTGGAGGAGACGACGAAATCGAAACATCTGCTACATCCAGAAGTCGACCTAGCTAAATCCGCACTCTCGTTGAGCAGCAGTCTTGATTCAATCTTGGACCATTTTCCCGAAAGCCTAACTCGTCCTTCGAGCGTTGTCCAGGGACACGGTAAGGCTCATACTGAGGGCAAGAATTCCCCGAATCTGAAGACCTTCTCAATCACCGTAGAGCCCGCACACTTCGACAAGAATGTGTTAAATGGGCCTCCGGAGCGAGAGAGTGCCGTTTCTGCATGTCAGTCTTATACTTCTCTTCTTATATGATCTCACTAGTTGGTGGACACGACAAGTGGGTTTCTATCTAGATGCGATACTAACGTTTTGATATTGACGCGTTCAGTGCAGTCGGCCGGTCAACGGAAAGTCTCTTCCGATAAATATGATGATGATCTCATGACGTTTCTCTTACCTTCGCCTCGATTGGGATTGGAGGAGTCAAAGGATGCGTTGGAATTGTTGCCTGTACTGGACAGTCTGTTACGAGGGGTGCCTTCGTTGATCAAGCCTGAAAGCTCCAGAGATTCCGGAGAGAAGTATCCAGGTGCTCGTACCAGTAGGCGCTCTGGTTTGGCAAATGGAAGTAATAAAGACAAATCGGAATCCAAGGAGCATCGAGGTGAGTAGCCGATTGTTCTGCTAGGTTCATCTTCTGAAGTTGAAGCATTTACCTGATCATGCGTTATCTTGTGGATCCTCACTATCGACTTCATGAATTCATCTATCCTCAACAGACGCGAAGGGAGCACAAGGCCCGATCACTGAGTGTAGCACTTCAGCTCTTACAGATACCTTGCACCACACGAAGTATCTGTCTTCAAATTCCCGTCGGTCTTCAATCAGTTCCGTACTTAAGCGAAAGGACTCCCTGATCACGTCGACTCCTCAATTGTTCCAAGAGATCTGGGAGAAAGAGTTGGCGGAAAATGAGCGCAAGTGGAAGCGATTGGCGAGGATCAGCGATAGTCAAGTGAAAGCAATTGATCTAACTGGCGAGATTGTAGTCAAAAATCTCCAACCATATCCTATCGCCACCCATCTCACAGGGACTGAACCTTGTGACAGCATCAACAATGCGTTCACGGAGGCCAATCAACTTACACAAAATTATCACAAAAATGAACGCCTCCGGCCAACGGACCCAGTTCTACTCCCTGACTCTCCTGACTGCCTGGCAAAAATCTGGAATTCGTTCAAGTCAGAAACCGATATCAGTCTGAGTGAAATCACCTGCGAGACCAGTTTGAATGATGACCAACTAGGTAGCATCAACTACACAGGTGATAATGACCGCATGGATCATCACTACAAGCCTGAAGAGTCTGAACATTTGGATTTTGGAGAAGCCGATGAGAAGCGATACATGAGGTCACCGCTTCCTAACCCCTATAATTCGGCTTCGCCATTAAAGCCCGCCGTGGTCGGTCTTGGTCTCATTGACACCACATTAACCTCCTCTCGTCGATTTGATGTAGCAAAATTCACCAAATCTTCCGTCGCCATCCATTCCGCTCAAGAATTTATGTCTACCTCATCGATCAACAGTCCCAAGTTGAAGAGACTTTCACTCTTGTGCAATAAGGATCTAGATATGCCTTCTACAGTCTCAAAGAGTCTCCCTAGAAAGCCAATATCGGCCAAAAGGTCTTCAGAAGTCCGTGAAGACAATTCTTCCAGCCGGAGCCCAATCTTGGATCTATCTCTGCTCAACTCATTTCCATCTCCACCCAAAAGCCAGAGATCGAGCTTATCTTCTGTCTCCTCTCATTCGAATAAAATTCTTATCTCGCCCAGGAAAAACAGAGCACGCCTCTCGCTGCTCGCACGCTGCAATCAAGACACTGGCCCAAGTCACCGTCTGGCGTTCGTCGATAGTCCCAGTTCAGGCCTTCCAGCATCAATTTCAAAGCCAGACAAGTCTCTTGATTCCAATCTTGCACAACGCCCACCCCCGAATGATAACCCCCACCTTACTCAATATAAAGTACACCAGCCAATATCATTTTCGAATCGACCTCGAGCTCAAACTGGTGCTCCTAGAAGTCCAGCGCCACCTCCTTTACAAATAATCACTTCTAATTCAACTCAATTGTCATCCAGCTCGTCTAGCAAGACGAGAAGAAAGAGCTTGGGTGTGACATCATCGGCGAAGTCTACAAGCCATTCAATGAGGAGCCCTATCTATTTCAAGCCAGCACTCCCTCCTTCCTTGCTACCGCTTCCTAGAGACCAGGACTATCCCTCACTGTCATTGATTTCAGGTCAAGAGCCTAGGAAGACTGACCAACATCGCATCGCAGAATCTCTCTCAAGTTCGAGTCAAGTCAAACTCAGTCCGGGCGGAGTGAGTCCGAACGCACATAGTCCGGGAGGTTTGCTGACCAAACGTCCCAGTTTGGTCATTCGCCCCAAACTAACATCCTCTCGCTCTGGTGGCATATATCCCACTTCGGGAGTACCCTGGGCACTTCCACAAGGCGGTTCCCCATCTTCACCTAAAACGACGTCACTCTCGCCCAGCACAGTGAACCACGATACCCGGGCATCTGCCTACTCACCTGCATTGACGGCAAGGAGTTTCATTACGGACCTGCACAATGACCTGGTCGAACAGACTCGTGACGCAGCCCAGTCTACCTCTTCGCACACAACTTGTTCATCACTATCTTCATCTGTTGGAAATTCTTCCATGTCCACCGTCTCCACCATTTCTTCGCCTTGTACACCTTCGTCGTCACGCTACCACTCAAATCCTCACATACCTCCGGTTCCGCTCTACAAAAACGTCTATTCGCCTAGTTTTGCTAACAACAGACTAGGAAGGCGACTGCTTTCGCCACCTGAACTCGCCCCACTAGCTCTTGTGGAACCATATCAACTTGTCAGTACGCCTCGGTCGGTGGCATCCCAAGGGGATCTGCCCAAGCCATCCACTCCCAGCACGATCAGACCTACAAATCGACCATATGACCTTCCGCCTGTGTCGTGTTCAGTAGTCCCGCACGCCCAAATTCTACCTCAAAATCGCCGAGGGACCCAAATATCTAGCACACTGCGTCCACCAGGAAACAACTCGAACTATTCCGCTCCAAACGGGGTCGATCAAGGTGACTGGGTCAGTTATGGTATGGCCATGTGAGGACGCGCTTAAGATGGCTGAATGTGGATGGACAAATGTAGTGAGTCCAAAGACATGTGATCCTTCTATTACCATCATGTTATTGACAGACATTCCTTGTCAGTACTTTCTCTCTTCGTAGTATGATTCATAATGGAGTTGATCTTGTTATTTTTGAGAATCTTCTTGACCAAAAAGCGTTGTTGTATGGATAATAATGACTCATGTGTGGGTACTTTATTAAACGTTTCATGGACTATGTGGTTTTTATTCTTGATTTTTTTAAGATTGTGGTTTTATCTTACTTGACTCCTTGAACTTTGGAAGATTGTTGTTTCTGTTTGTATTGATAGTCCATGTACATGTACATTGATTCGATTCAATCGTGAGGCATCATCCTTCACAGTTCACAGCCATTTTCTCTTCCTGGCTCACTTGTTTGATTCTTCCTGGATGTCTTTTTAACTATTCATATTAATTATTAATGATGTGAGTTCATGTTTATCATTTCTCAAACCTAGGCCAGTTTTCAAAACAAAAACCTTTTACGGTTACAATTTGAGCTGTGTGAGACTGAAGTTTACCTATAATTAGCCCACAATCCTTTTTCACAGAAGCAAGTAGGTTGATTGATGTTAAGATCTGCTCTCGTGGCTTCAACAAGGGCTAGGTAATGTGAGAGGGATGCTGTGATGATATTTCTTTAGATGAAATATTGATGCATGAAGAAGAGATACAAGTTTGGGGAAAAATTTCCAACTCTTTCACCCCGCACTCCGCCTTGTTCTCAGACAAAAGTGTACAGACTGGTTTTTTTTCACAAGTCTCTGTCACATTAAGTGTAAGTTTTGAGCCTCCCTGGGCTCATAACAGCTTAATTCCTTTACTAAGGGGGGGAGATTTTATTATGGTCATCTTCTATATAAAAAGGTTGTCGAAGTTCTTCATTTTCAGCAGGTTTTTTGAATGCTTCCTTCATAAAAAAAAATTCTTGTTGAGGTTTATTGGAAGTGAGATTTTTTTTTTTTTGCTGCAACACAAACAAGAGTCTTTACACCGCCGAAGGGTCTTTGGGGATGATGAGGTTAAAGCTTGGGCAGACCCTGGCTCGTGAGTGACACGGCCAGTCTTGCCCTGTTCTTGCCGAGACAAGGCGACCCGGCCTTGGGCGGTCACTCCTCGCGCGTCCAATACGTGAATTCAGATTCTCCCGTACTCGCCTCATCAGGAATTTCTTGGGTGGTGCTGGTGAACGCCCAACCGTACCCCTCCGCGCGGACTTCAGGTCTTTTGCCGTGATTAAAGCGGAAGGGACTCCTAAATAAAAACCCGAATCTTCGCAAGAATCTTGTGGTCCACCGTGGACCGGCTGCAGCCTCGCAGCTTGTGCCCACTTGAATGGGCGGTCAGCTCAGTGGTTTTGCCGTGGTCAAGCTGGCATACACCCTCACGTATTGAAGGTGTGCTTTCAGTTTTGTCCATACCGTGTCTGAGTTACACAGGCTGCACTCTTGTAATATTGCCACAAATTCTAGAGCGGGTCTCATTAGTCTCGATCTCTTCAGGCTCAATATTTTGTCATCCCTCCTTTCCTTTGTAGTACCCATTGTTGAGGTGGAGCGTTCATCCACTCTCCTCGCTAAAATTATACCGCCGAAAGCTTAAACAGCCCGACCCAAATCTTGATGAAGGTCAGTTTGGACGCTCACACCGTAAGACTCATGATTGTTCTGATATGGCATGGGTCAAGATTTCATCCTTGTCTTCAAAGTGGCGAGAATGCGGGGAAATGGTCGTGCAAACTTTGTCAGAACAGAATTCCTTTCAAGGTCCGTTCCACGCACTGCAAGGTCAATAGACACCATTGGCTAAGTCACCAAGGAGCATGAGAAGAAGGCCGCACACGGTTCAGAGTTACCGCCAGGCATCCACTCGAATGGACAGAATGACTTCTCCAATGATGATATGGAAGCACTTGGTTTCTCAATTACGGTTGGCCAAGGACCAAGCCAAGATTTGGGCCTGGATATCAACCATCAACATAGGATTAAGACTGATGTGTGCAAAAGCGACGATGAGTACAACATAATGTTGGATGCATCAGACTTCTGACATGTGTTGTTTGATAACGCAAGTTGGCCGGAGCCTATCGAGGTCGAGGATCATTT
Source organism: Cronartium ribicola 11-2 (assembly GCA_000500245.1). NCBI lineage: Eukaryota > Fungi > Basidiomycota > Pucciniomycetes > Pucciniales > Coleosporiaceae > Cronartium > Cronartium ribicola. The sequence continues at coordinate 11,479 of AWVX01032303.1, forward strand.
AGAGGTAGATGAGCTGATGGCTTGATTCAGAGAAGAGCCTGACCGGTTTTTGAAAATGAATGAATAGTTTTGAGACACCCTGGATAATATACCTGATAGGTGGTGCAATGGCACGTATGAGTGTAACTAACCTAACTCTTGCCTACAAAAGAGTGTGCTTACCTATACAAGATAAACAGATGATCAGAAAGCCGGAAAGAATGAAAGTAAAACACTCTAGTCTACCTGGTAAGGGTCAGACTTATGAAGGAGAGACAAGAGATGAGCAGAGTTGCTACTTGATCTATGGACAAAATAAAGAGAGAAGGATGAACTAGGATAGGAAACAGAGTTTAGACGTGTATGTATTAGGCTCAATAACAGATAGAAATAAAATAAGAAATGAAAAGGACTTATGTACTTTCTCTTTCCAAAGATGAGGAAAGAGAAAGTAAGTGTGGCACTGAGCTACACAGGTATATATACTTTTTTCTACTGTTCTGTTGGGGACGCTTGGGCTCACTATCCGCTGTATACAAAAAATTACCATAGCTCCAGCCTTTTAAGAGAAAACTGATTATCCTCCATCTCACATAGAATCAGCTTTAAGAGTACCAATGTCGTGTTACCAACTACATCTTTATACTGAGTGAGTCAATTGAATACCAGCAGTCTTCGGTTTTGGATTCAGAGGGGTCCGATCCTGAGCCTGTCACTGAAGGTGCTCTGCCAAGGCTTGAAACCTATCCTTTCACAAGGAAGGAGATGTGTTTCCACTTTTGGGGCTGAGCTGACTAGGGCAATATTGATCGGACATCTGCTGCTGCTTGCTATATAGCATCTGACTGCCTTGCTAATATTGGTATCAGGATGCAACCTGTCAGGAGGTGGCTTCTGTAAGGCTACCTCCTGGCTAGAAAGTGGGGAAGGAAAAGTCAAAGGACTTATTATTTCCAAGGAAAAGTCTCTAACTAGCAGTCTTGGGAACCCTCAAGTACTGACTTCAGTTAGTTGACCTTTTAACAAAGGGTTTTCACTCTTTTATAGAGGACCTCCAATAGAGGATTTGAGTCCTCAATAGGACTCCTGTGGACTTCAGTATAGGAAGGAGCTGCGGCAATTATACCTATGTTTATGATTGCCTGTGGCTCTACTCCCTCTTGATGCTTAGCAGAAGGTAATTTACCGCTGAAGGTGATTTTCTCTAGCTCTTGTGGTCCAGAGGACAAGAGATGATCAAGTCAAGGTTACCAACCTTTTGATTGACCCTTATTTACTCCCACCTAATGCACAGTGCACTATTGAGCAGATGTCTTATTTTATAAGAATCCTGAATTGTGTGCTGTTTGTGTATTTTAGTGGTTGTGGTAAAAGGTGAGAAGGGAATTCTTGCTGAGCAGGAAGGGGGTTTATATACCTTTCAGGTTACCTCCTGCACACTTTTAGGATGTAGGTTGACCTGTGGTTCTAGCTTATGCTATTACAGGGTTACACAGGTCAGCTTGTGGTTGTGTACTTGAAGGACAAGGCCTGTTAGGTGGCTCTTGTCATAAGTATTTTATGCTTATGACTCTTGAAACTGAGCCTGAGGTGAAGCTTCATATCATTACATATGTATTACACTATGTAATCTATATGTAATAGCTATGTTACACTCTGTGTTCTCATATGAACACTATGTATTACATTTTGTTACACATGATTATTGTATGTAATCATGTATTACAGCAGTCTGTGGGACTGCTGCACAGTCCTCAGGGCTGACACAACCTGATCTCAAGATTCAAATATAATTGGATTTGTCAACTTCTCAAAGAAGTTTTGACCATAGCTCTACCTGACCATGGTAGGTCTAAGTAGGCTCAATGCTGGTCTTTGGATCCTTGCTGAGTGTGCGGTTTGGTGGGCCACATGCAAAATGTATGCAATAGTCTTAAGGAGTGTATGGGTATGACTTTTGCCCATTCTCTCAGCTCACACAGCCATCCTTGTTTTTCTCTTTAAGTGGGAGAGAGCCTATCACAGGTCAGCAGGTCCTGGTTATAGAACAGTGAGGTAGACAATAATTCATACCATAGATCAGCTGATTGATTCTTGAATCATGTTAACAGGAATTGTCAAACCTGTTGGTGGCCCCAAACATGGTATATGTTCCCAAATCAGATGTGGGGGTTGCTGTGAATTGGTTTTCACAGTCCAACAAATGGCACAAGATGTTGCCCAAAGAAAGGTGGGTGAAAATGGTAGTTGTCAAAAAATCTACATTACTACATCCATGAACCTACACAGATGGCAGATGGAACTGTAGTGGTTCTTTGTCATTTTTATTCTCATAAAAATAAGTTGTGAGCTAAGTGTCTGCAACCGACTATTGAAAAGGGTGTTTCAAGTACACATGGTGCTCACAATCTGGTCTTGAAAATGGTACAGGAGCCCCAGTTTGGTGAAGACAAGTGGATTGATGTCAATGTGGGAACTTTTTCTGTGCCATTAATGGATATTGAATGGGATGACAGCCATAAGCTAATGCAGTATGGAGGGGAGTTTATGTTGGGACAAGAAAGATGTGTGCAATGGGATTCAAACCCATGGCCGCCTCAAACTGGAGGGATGCTCTAACCACTGAGCTACACATACTTGGTGACTGCCAGGCTTGCAGGTGTAATGGCTATCACATAGTTCAACTCAACTCAACAGCTCCCTTAGACTGTGAATGGTGATACAACATGGAAGCACACTAACAACACCCAAACAGTTTCTTTTTGAGTAAGTTTGCTGGTCCTACTGTTGTGTAATTGACTGAAAAGTCACTGGTTCATTACATGGGCAGGAGAAGGTCTACTTAATCCAGTAGCCATGCCAAATCCTTGGCGAGCTCATGCAAAAGGGATGGAAATCTGCAATGTCCCCCTGACTCTCTACTTTGATGATACATTGGGCAATGTGTCAAAGAAATCCAACAAGCATATGTGTCAAGATTCAATCAACACAAACTATGCTTTCACATACACACCATCTGAAGTATGCTACTATTGTAATCCCTCCCCACTTGACTCTCATTCAAATAGTCAAGATTTCCTTACCTGTCTCCTTTCCTCATCTGAAAGGAGACAGTAAGCCCAACTCATTCCTTTATTTTTTTCTTATCTCCACTTGTCAACAAATTTTCATGCCCAAAAATCTCCCATTCATTCCATATTCTTTTTTCTCTTGTCTAGAAATTTGTCACCGGTCTTGGATCCAAACTCATCATCTTTTGTTTGATAAAAACTTACCTAGATAACTGTGTTCCAAGTATCTTCACAATATGTGCCTTTACTGCACATTGTCAGGTTTTCCACCTAAACTGAAGGATCAGGAGTTCAATGTACATTTATTAGCCTGTCCAAACATTGCAAGTGCTTTAGAACTTGCTGATAAGATAATTGATGATATTAAGTGTGTTTGGTGTGGTGTGTCCTACCTGTTCCAATGAACTGCGACTGATCTTGAGTCTGGGTTTTATAGCAAGCTCACAATTGAAGGATTCACACCATTTGATGTGGCTCTGGACATGGAGGTCCTTGTGATGTCTTGGGTCTTTTCTCATCTAGGAGACTCACCAATGCATGCTGAAATAACAAACACGACCAATCCTCCATCCACACTGAATCTGTGCTGTGTGTGCGACTTGTTGGTCAATTCAAAGACTGAAAAGCAATCTGAAGCTTATGTGCAGGCATTTGTAGGTGTGAACTCAGCAGGGGAGGAGGTCAGTTCTGGGATTTATATTAAGTGTGTACATGACTAACTATAACAATTTGAGCCATGATCCTTGGCCATTACACAAGTGGGAGATAACTAGAGTGTAAACTGAGGAACTCTGGAATTTAGTCTGGCACCCAAAGCAAATTAGGAAATTCCAGGAATTGTCAACAAGATATGGAATATGAGACTCTTTGAACCTGGAATTTGTAGATGATTTTCATGACATCCATTGAAAAAACAAGAAAGAGAAAGATAAGTCAAAGTGTATACCTTTATCAGACATTTCCAAGCTTTGGTTAGATGTCAAAGCACTATATGGGGTGCATATATACAGCTCATTCCTCTGACTCCTTGGTAAGTCACATATATGTATTTCAGGTAAGCATGTGGTTGTAATTTGGGGGCTGATATTGACACATAAGCCTTTGATGGGCATAGAGACACTCTGGTTGAGATTTTGCACATAGTTTTACTTGGTGTAGTAAAGTATCTTTACTGACATGCTGTTCACAATGTGCCAACCAGTGACTGCAATACTTTTGTAGGCCATTGTCAAAGCTTCATCACCACTGGCCTCAATGTGGATTGTGTTCAGGCAGTACCAATGGTTAAATACATGAACAGCCTGGTTGGTGAAGAGTTTTGGCTTGTCTTAAAGCCTGTGGCATTTGTACTTTACAAATTGTTGAACAAGGACAAAAGATATGTGTAGGCCATACTAGGCCATATGGCATCATACATAAAAAAAAACAAATAATATATAAACCAATGAATAAACAAATAAACTAAATAAAACTGAAAAATATAAATAAATATATGTATAGACATAGACAAATCTAAAAATAGGGACAGTAGTTCCATTGTATGTTGTTGGTGTCCAATCGACACAATTAGAGTTATGCAAATATGCAGACATCCCTATACAAAGGGTGAAAAATCCTCATCCATTTATTTAGCTCCACGCACTCCCATCTGTGTTCTCTTTTCCTCATCTGCAGAAAAAGAGAACACATAAGCACAATTGAACTCTGATCTAATCTATGATAAAACTTTAAATCTGACTACCCCACAACTTAGTTCCCTCTCATCTCAGGTTAAGAGCACAGACAGTTCACCCCTCCTGAATCTTTCATTTTGTGCTGTTCACCCAGGTAGCTTAGAAAGAGCAATCCTGTTATTTCCTAACTCTTTCCTCTCATCACTCACTTTTTTCTCTCTTTCTCTCTCTCATCACTCTCATATCAATAGGTCAGTACCCACAACCCTACAGGTCAGGAATTGTTATAGAGAGGACTCACCTCATCACCAATATCTCACTAGGTACCCTATGCCTTACCATTTATCCGGTGTTCCAAGCAAATTGGAAATATTCATATGTTGTTTCTCAAAAAGAAAACAATGATGCTTTTTACTGGTCTCATAGTGTTTTTTTCCCAAGGGCAGAAACTTGGACATGGTGGTTTTACTTGAGCTGCAAGGTAAAACCCGGTGAAAGACATGATGATTTTGTTCTGAGCAACAACATATGATATAATTGTGGTGATAAACAATAAGCGGAACCAAATCAAGACATCAAGATACAGTTAGAGTACAATTCAAATGAAATTGGACTGAATCAAACACAACAAAAATGAAATAAGAACAATTAAAACTCAAAAGCCATTCAAAATGAAAATAAAAGTAATAGTGGCCACAGCTGTAAGAGCACAATATATCAATACATTTATATATTGAGAAAAGACAAAGTGTCTTGGAACAGGGGTCGCGTGGAAAACTTGATAGGATGATAAAAGATATGAATAAATGTCAGCCCCTGAGTACTTGAGAAGTACCATGGAGCTGCAAAGGTTGATAAGAATATATTTTTACTACACCTCATAGCTCAGTTTCGAGAGCTGTAACTGA
>AWVX01032334.1:0-14643 GCA_000500245.1 Cronartium ribicola 11-2
TTTTTTTTTTTTTTTGACTAACTAAATTCATACCATCCCTTGTACTTGTAACTAAACAAGCATCAGCAATAGCATATAACGCACAAAGTTCTTCAAATGGTATACTTCTATGTAAAAAATGAATTGGCATATGTTCAATTGTACCATATCTACCATTTATTCTACCAACTAATTCATTTACACTTGCTCTTAAATTTTGATACTCTTCTACATCTGTACGAGAAGCTATTATCATTGTTTTTGGTTTTGATCAGTTTGGGTTTTTTTAGGGAGTTTCAATCATGATTATGGAATATGAAAATAAATACATAAATGCTTACGAACGGCTACTTGTACTAGTACTACTTTTCCTATCCATTCAGGATGTTCAGATAAGAAAACATCAAGTGCATGAAGTTTTTGTGGTACACCTTTAATATAACTTGAGGTGAAAAGATGAGCCAAAAAAAAGTTGAAAGAAAAACGAGTGAGAAAGAAAGAAAGAACTCAACTCAAGACGATCTACACCAACTATAACTTTAATACCCTCAAATCTTTGATTAAGTTCATCAATTCTTTTTTTTACATTAGGTCTTTCTAATGCTTCATGAAATAGATTAGGATCTATACCTATTGGAAATGATCCAACATGCACATAGTGTTGATCAAAATTTAAACCATTTGGCATCGTTGGTAAACCTAATATACGTGTACAAGATGATAAAAAATGCCTGGCGTAATCATACGTATGAAATCCTACTAAATCACAATGTAAAAGTCCTAATAAAATTTCTCTTCTAACTGGTAAAATCCTTTTTAATTTTTGAAAAAAGGAAACCCATTTTAATTTATTTGTTCTTATAGGAAAACTAGAAAAGTGATGAATCTTAAAAAAACTTACCTATAAATTTCTGAGGAAGGGAATGGTGTATGTAGAAAGAAACCTATTGAAACTTTTCCACGTTTCTCAACTCCATCAGCTAATTTACCTACTTCATTTGCTTTATCAACTTTTTGTCTTAATAACATAGGTAAGATCACTAAAAATAAAAAATAAAAACCAAAGTCGATTAATTTTATACAAAAAGAACAGAGTAAACTAAGAAAAAAGAAGAAGAAGAAAAACTAAACTAAGATGATAATCTTGTACCCAAACTAATACATCTTCACCTTTTTGTACACCTTCTTCAATTTCTTCATGTACAGTATTAGCAAAAATTGAATTCGCATCTTTATATGCTTTCCAATTAGACTCATCAAAATTCATTTCACCTGGATGATAATGAAATAAAGGCCAAAGGATAGAGTTTGAGAAACCATTACTAAAAGAAAATATTTATAATCCGATTTCAGTTTTTGTTTTGTTTTGGATCATCTTCTCAAAAGCAAATAACTCAACTAATGTTTATCAGCTAATTCATCATCAATCCAAACTGGTTTACAACAATAATCTTTAGATAATTTGATTTCTACATTTAATCTATCATTTTCAGGTATAGATAAACCACTCCAACCAATCCAAGAGAATGACATTTGTCTTTTACAACCACTTAACGCAGAAACCAAACCACCTGATGACATTTTAAAGTTATATTGACCCTTTTGTTCTTCATCTGATTTGATGGTGATCGGTAATCTATTGGATACAATAATTAATTTTGCAGAATTGGAATCTAAGATTGGCATGGTCGTAAATTGAGAATTTTTGCACGTTCTTGATTTATGTTGGTTTAAATTTGATTTTGCACTTGATGCTGGTCTTGATGGTGATGGTGTGAAAGGTAAAGTTGAATTTGAGAGGTATTGTTTGTTGATTGGTTCTGATGCAGGTGCAGTTAAAGAAGAATGTGATTGGTGGTTGTAAGGCATCTTGATTATTTTCTGGATTATGATGTGATTTGATTTGATTTGATTTAATTTGATGTTGGGTTTCAAAACCGAGGCAAGTCGGAGAGTTTGGGAGCGACGATCGAATGGAAGAACGTGGTTAAGTACTTAACAGGGACCGTCTTAGCTTAGGGGAGACTGTACACACTTAAGTATCTTAGGATTAGGGTTTCTTAAGGGCAGAAAGCCTTGTGACGAGTATCTCGATTCTAATTATTTAGAAATGTCGCTGGATTATACAAGAACAGAGCTCCATTTATAGCGGATATAAAGGAACCAACCAACAGACAAGAGGGCAGGTGGGACAAGACTTGGTCCCAATGAAAAGGAGGCACCATCAAGTAAATATAGTCCAGCAAAAAAGGACATCTACATGATCGATCGAATTTAACTAAGCTCGAGTCAAATTAATGTCACCCAAGTTAAGTCACGCGAGTTACCCGAACTCAGGTGCTCGGGGCCTTGACCCACTCCATCGGTGTAGGACAATCCAGACCTCATGAACAAATGGTCAAATGGTCAACTCAGTCGTCAATACAGCTTATGATGACTTCCAAGAAGAAGAAGAAGAAGAAATGCTAGACAGACAAGGTGAGTGAGTCCAACAACACTCACACCGAGAAATAAATAGAGCACTGACACAGTTGACACCTCGTATCCTAACCGGTCTATAATGAAATCAAAATAATCGGTCATAAGCTCAACTTGACATCTTAAATCGACTACAAGAAGAAAATTCTAAACAGGATAAGAAATCTAGAATTATCATCATGTGCATCATCTTATTGAGCCTTATCACGTTCGTGATTCATTTTTTTTCAATTCAGATATCATCAACCTTTCTCACTCGATCTTTTTATCGTGATGGTTTAGGTATCTCTTTTGGATTGACTTGGCCTCATCAAAGTTGACTAGAAAACTTATCATCTCAAGTTTATTAATGGGTGGTATGAATTTAATAACTGAATATATAGAATTACATCACACAACTCATTCTTCACGAATCAAATCATTCATCATGAATTTTCAAGATTGGAATTTATATATCTTCATCTTATCTATCTTCTCAAGTGGTTTAGGTGGTTATTTGGGAGATCATAGAGGAGATCCATACTTGATCCTCGTGAATTGGTTTCCATTCATTTTGAATTTATCTACTTTAATTACTCATCGAATGATGAAATACACGAGGATTGCTACGATAGAATTTAAATCAAAACTAAAAGAACGTAAATCGATTTGATTAATACAAATTCTAACCTTTTTTTTTTTTTACTTGAATAATGATATCTGTATTACATATTCAATATTGTGAGTTTAGGAAAAGAGTCAATTATTAATGAGGAAGCTTATTCCCCTGAATTATTATTCTTACCTGAGTTTATTTCCTCTTCTTTCATAAGTTTTTTTCTTTTTTTTGGTATTGTAGCGTGAGAAGGAAATAGGTATTACGTTGTAGCAGGGCTGCAAGCATCCGAGCTACAGGCAGGACACGCAGACTAAAGGGGTGCATGACAATAGTAGGACATGCGCCCTATACTGCCTTAGACTGGCATGACCTGTACTTAACAGATCGGCGAGAGCCGATGTAGAAAAGGGATCCTTGGTACATACGTGATCAAAGGACTATAAGACAAACTCGGCTAAAGCCGAGATGGAACCAAGATCCATGAGCCAGGAGCCCTGGACACCCAGATGGAAGTCCAGTGCTCAGTTGTCAAAGAAAGACGCTGGGTTCCTGTCACTAACCCAGCTTGAGAAACAGCACAGGGCAAATGCTCGATTAGCGGGGTGACAGTAGACCTTCACTCCCTGACACCGCAGAGCCAGAGACAGCTAGTGAGCGTCTCGAAGCGTGTAGATTGGTCAACCTGGGAGTAAGGGATAGAAAGAAGACTGTGCCTTTTAATGGCAATAAACAAACCAAGTTCCTTCCGACTCATTCAGTCATCGTGAGGAATCCTCGTGCCCTAAATTCGCTTTAGTATGTTAGTGAGGTTTAATGTTTTCTCAAGTCCCTAGTTTCCCACTCAGACCTCCACTTCACCCATGGTTTTGGTGCTGTTACAACGTCAAGTTGATGTAAGTAACATCCGAAGAAGTGGTATTCCTTTGAGTTAATCATACATAAATAATATCAAAGCCTTCGTAGCTCAGGTAGATATGAAAACTTGTTTAATGGTTGGGGTGATGAGATTGATTCTATCTATCCTCGCAGAGATCGCGTTTGGTCAGAGGCAGGCGTTCAGAGTTAATTCATGATGAGAGCGCGTTTTTTTTTGAACTTGAAATAAATAGATAAAACATTGTACATTTCTTTTATTTTTATTTTTTTTCAGACCTTTGAGTGAGATTAGTACGGTTTGAAACCGATTTCACAAAGAAAAAAAATGATTAAATTAATGAGATATTTAAAAATAAACCTAAGCTTATATCGTGTAAGACAAGCTATAAAGTAAAAGTTTTGTTATAGATACTTTTTATTTTATTTTTAAGATTGGTTGAAAATGTATCATTGGAGATACTTTCAACTCGACAGGCTGAACCTAAGCGTCAAGTTGAATAAAGTATGGTGAACTGATTTTAATATTATCATATATCGTCGTAAATCAGATTATCGTCCCACTAGATAGGCTTGAGCCAAAAAACTAGGCTCAGGTCTTATCAATTTGACCACACGAATGGGATCTATGCTGTTTGTTATGTCAGCTTTATGGGTTTATATAGATTATACTTCACGTCACCCCACGGTACGTTTATTTAAGAACTTATCTCTGTGATCGTTCCAAAGCCTATCAAAGTTTAAAGGTACCCCCAATTTACACACCAGAGGTTGATCATATGAGCCGTTCGTCCTGTCTTGTCTTGGACGGAAGGAAATAAGATTGTTAAAAGAAAATGACCAAGATTTTGTTAGATGGATTGGGGTAAAGAATCGGTGCATTCTATCAGATTATTATTATTATTTTTTTTTGAAAAGAGACGGACCATCCTCATTTGAAGTGTTCATCATTCCCATCATCAAGTTCCCCAAAAGCCGTGAATCCTCCCCTTTCCTCATTCACTCCGTCACAAACGACGAAAATCACAACTTGAAAGAGTCTTTTGAAGATCAAAAAAGAAAACCAGACGGAACGTTTTGCAGGAGTCTATGTATATTATCATTCTTTGGTACATTCTTTCCGTCATCAGTCTGATCAGATGATTGCGCTTTAGATGTGCTTTCACGGTGGTCTGATTCTATGACCCATCGAGTCAGTGAATATAATCCCGAATCATCTTTTCACTTACTTTTATTGAAGTAGAGCTTAAATCAAGAGATATTCAGTATCCTATCTAATAGCTCATTCTTCTACTTCACTGATAGATTTCATACTCGCCAAAAAATCTTTGAAATCACTCTATAACCTCCTCAGCTTTAAATAGAGGGAAACTTCCTCTCTTATTTTTAGATTGCCTCACTCGCTCAATTATCAACTTATATATACTCCCATTTCTCCTGTCACACCATACAACATTTCCTTTACTTTTCTATTTCAATCTTAAAAGCCCCCCTTTTTTTTAAATAATAATAATAACAAGAATAGAGAATACCTATCTTATACAGCAAAAAAGGTTGATTGATTATTTTTGAAGTCAGATTAGAATTATTTTTGGATTTCATTTTTTTCAAAATGCGTTGCTTGATTTGGATGAGCGGTCTCATGATCGTCACATCTGTATCTACCGCAAGTTTTAAACTTGATTCTAATTTAAATCAAAAAAATATTTTGGATAATTATAATAGTCTTAATAATAAAAGAAGTGAATTAAATAAAGAGGATCAAATTGATCAATATAATACATTAATTAAATCTAAATCTATTAAACCTAATTACGTTTTTGCCCACTTTGTACAAGGGAACGCTCAAAATTATACTAAAGAAGATTGGATGGCAGATAGTTGAGTTTTTTATTTTATTTTAATCTTTTCAATTTAAATGAAAAGACCTTTCTTTTTTTCTTTTGCTAACATTTGTTTCTTTGGTTAATCGTATTTAAAAGTGATTACTGCTCGTGAAGCACATATTGACGCTTTTGCTATTAATATTGGAAATGATACAACAAATGCTATACAACTTCCTATGATTTATGATGTAGCTGATTCAATTGATTTTAAAGTCTTTTTATGTAAGTTTTGAGAAAAAGAAAAAATCGATTACACGTTTTCAATTCAACTGATTTGTTTATACTCTTCCATATTAGCTTTCGATATGACTTATTATGGTTATAAAGGGTCTGCGATTGATATTCAAAAAATTGTGATTGAATTCGCAAATCGAACTAGCCAATTTAAATATAATAATAAAGTGTTTGTGTCAACTTTTTCGGGTGAAGTACCTGGAACTTATTTGGTAAAGTGTTTCTAAAATCCTTCATTTGATTACTTTTAAAATAAAATTGATTGATTGATACCTATTTTATTGTATATATATATATATATAGGATAATAATACCAATTACCCTGCTGCATGGTGTGCGTTGAAAGCCTCCTTGAGAGGGAACGGGGTTCATGTAAGCGCTTAAATGTTTTAAAACCTTAAATCGAGAGTTCAAAAGTTTATTTATAGCTAACTCCATTTTTATAATTTTTTTTTGAAATGATCACACCAGATCTACTTCCTGTAAGTGATTAATAAGCGCAATTTAAATACAGTTGAATTGAGATTCATATGATTACTCTTTCATTATCAGTCCAGGTTGGACGGGTATCAAACCTTCAGTGACAAGGTGTACAGACGGTTTATTATCTTGGGACGCATGGCCTCCGCATTCAGCTATCGTTAATGTTGAGACAGGAGGAGTACCTGATAATCTTACCCTTCAAGAAGATTTATATTTTCCTGATAAAGCTTATCTTGAATCAGCTAGAGCCCTCGGAAAATCTTATGCAGCACCTGTCTCTCCACTTTTTTTTAAACATTTAACAGATGATCCTCAAGGTAATTATGTACATAGAAGTGATGATTGGATGATGATAAACAGGTATACTAAATTAATTAAACAAGATCCTAAACCTGAGTTTATTGAGTGAGTACGATTTTTTTTGGTGAACATCATCAGATGAACTGAATTGAGGCCTTTGAATTTTTTTTTTTTTTTTTGTAAGACTTTTAACTTGGAACGATTACGTGAGTCAAACTGATCTAGAGAGAGAGAGAGAGATAGTTAAATTAATTACAAAGCAAGCCTGATTTAATCAACTCTCTCAACACTTCTTCTCAATTTTGTTTTTATTTAGGGAGAATCACATTACTTGAGGGACCCTCAACCTTCGGCAAATTTACCGATGGGATTAGTATCAGCTCATGAATATGTTGATGGATTTCCACATACACCATTACTTAATTTATTAGCTTATTTTAATCAGTTCGTTTGACTAATTTGATTTAAGAATTTTTCCTCCCCCTTTCCCATCAAAGAAAATTTGAGATTGATGAATTTACTTTCTCCTTTTTTGTTTGTTTGTTTCAGATGGTATAAAAATGGTAAACCACCTGTCTTAAATCAGTGAGTATGATTTTTCATCTTTCCCCTGGAGGAGAGATTATTTTCAAACTAACTGTTCCATTAATGAATTTATTCTATTTTAGGACTACAGTTTATGTATGGTATCGACCTCACATTCGTAACGCTATTGCGACTCAAGATCCTTTACCAGTACCAGGTGAGTAATTTTTTTTTGAAAAAAAAAAAAGCAGCGATGAAATAACTGAATTTTATTTTTATTTTTACAATACTCTAATCATGACTTTAGCTTATAGTAATTTAACTGAAGATCGAATTTACGCATACGTGATCCCAGGTGAAAATACGAGCGTAAACTCTATTAGAATTTTATCAGGTTATCAAGTACTTGAACAAACCCTTTTCCCATTAAATGATACAAGTTCATTAAAATCACCTGAATTATGTCAAATTTATGAGGACCCGTCTAATAATAATGAAATAGAAATAGATGGTGAAGGCATTTTATTATCAGCTCCGTTTGAACCTGGTTCTCAAATTATTGAATTACTTGATCATCAAGGTTTTACTTTGGCAAGTTTACAAGGTTTAGAAATTGAAGTTGAACCTTTAACTTATAATTTTAATTATTGGTCTGGTTCACTTGCTGTTTAATGATATATAATTAGCTCGATAAGTTTAAAAGAAGACGAATTAAATCGATTTGAAGAATGAGTTTAGTTGAGTGGAGTTTTAAGCAAAGGAGTGAAGAGAAAAAGCGGATGAGGATGATGGAAAACAAAATAAGGTAATAATCATACAGAGATTTTTATAAGACATTATTGAGCGTTTGTTTGTATTCAAGAGAGATTTATTTATGCAGTTAAAGTACAATTTGTATTTTTTTTTTTTTTTAATTTTAAATTTGTTTTGGTAGTCTTTGGTTTCAATTTATGTAGGTTGGGGCCAATCAAACATACAAAAAAAGTGACCGTTTTTTATTTATTTCTTTTTTTATATACTTGTGATGGAGATGATGGAAGCAAATAAAAGCGAGAGTGGTGGTAGGATTGGTCATCACGAACAGGATGATTGGCGTTTGAGTTTTGAATTCCAGATCGGTGATTTACATCAGAATCTCAGTTTTTTGGTTTTCACGCCCTGCGAACCCACTCAAACTCAAACTCACCTGCACCTCAGTCTCACTCAGCTTGGTACATACATACATAATCAACCAACTCCGACTCGGTGCTTTGTTTGGAAAGGGCGGGCACATCCAATCCATTTTCAGCCCAAGTACTTATGTACTTAACTGTTCCACTCGGTTGGGTTGACCTGACCTACTGGAAGTGTACTCGATACTTAACCTTACTGCGTTTCTTACCTAAGTACCCCCTTCTCACCCTCACCCCTCACACCTCATCACCCAGTCTACTTCGTGCACTAGCTTACAAAACATGCCACTCGGCAGTAGGCTCAATCTAGAAGTAGGCTGCAAGACTTGGTCAGTCTCTCTTCCACTTGCCCTACTCACACACCCGAAACCCTTCTGAGAACTGACCGGCCTCTCTCTCTCTCTCGTCTTGGCCACCACCCGGTTCAGGCGATTCAATCCTGACGATCATCCCAATGGTGGCCCACCAAAACGCGGTGGTCAGTTCGAGTCCCCAACCCGTACACGCTCATCCCGTCACTCTATCAACGTGGATCGTAATCAGACAGAGGAAAATATAGGATTTGATACACCCCGGGCTGCGCCCGAGAAAAAACAACCATCGGCAGAAAGTATTCGTTTGAATGTCAGTTTCTTCTTTCTGTCTATCGCTCTCAGTTTCTCAATCTTCTTACCCTTATAAATCTCTATACATATCCTTTCCTTATTCACTTAAATGTCCATCACTTTACCAATCTAATCAAACTTATCAACACGCTCTTCAATACTGTATATATACCGGGCATATCCTACTAGCTTGAGAAACAGGCTCTGGAAGCTGAAAAGGCGCGAATCGAGGATATGGCTCAAAGAGCTGCAGCTGAACAACAAAGGATCGAAGAGATGGCTCAACAAGCGGCAATCGAGAAGGCTAGGATAGAGGAAATGAACATCCGGGCCGCTGAGGTTTGTGGATTCGATCATCTTGGAAAGATCTCTTTCGGAACTTACTAATTTGATCTGACAAACGCGTTTGAGGAATCGTTCTATAGCAGGAATCTTTGAGGATTGAACACCAGGAGAGGATTGAGCAAGAAAAACAAAGAATGTTATTCGAGGCCGATCAACGTCTTCAACGTTTACGTGAACAAGTGGCAGAAGTAGAAGAGAAACATCGAGCGGAGGTAAGAGTTTTTTTTTTTTGTGGTTCACTCTCAAAATCAAGTCATTTTGATCTTGAACTTATTTTCAATCTTCAAGCTTGCGTATTGGGAAGAGCGTGAAAGACGAGCGGTACTTATGGAAGCCGAAGCCGAAGCACGTGCAAAGGCTCGAGAAGAAGCTGAAGAGGCTCGAGCAATTGAACGCGCTCGTGCCCTTGAACTTGAACGTACCGCTGGTCTCGAGCGACTTAGAAATGAGGCGAGGGAAGAATACAGACGAGCTCACGAAGAAGTACGTAGAGTTCAAGAGGAACAACTTAGAAAAGAGGTAGAGGAAGTTAGAAGAGCTCAAGAGGAACAATTGAGGAGGGAAGTTGAAGAAGCTAGAAGAAAAATTGCAGAAGAAACCGCTATGGAAAAATTAGCATTAGAGAAAGAACGTCAAGCAAAGCTAGCTCAAATGAAGGAAGAAATGCAACTTGAAATTCAAAAATGTCGTGATGAAGGTGTACAATGGTATAGAGAGTCAGGTGAAGAGTTTAAAGAGGTCGCAGCGACCGTCAGTGAGTGATCAAGATTTATTCACGTTTCTTATTCTCATCAAACTTTTGCTCGTCATGCTCATTTAAAGCATTCTGAATCATTATCTTGCTTATCTCAAGCCCGAAATTTCAAAATTCAAGAACTTCAGGCTCTTCGTAACCTATACAGTGCTGCCGGAGATAGATACCTCTCAGCTGATCCGACCGTAACCCAATCCGCTCCAGCTACAACTAATACCATTCCACTCGATGGTCCCATCCCCAGTGACCTATCCCCTACCACTCGTGAGAAGTGGATCAGCTACAGGCGTGAGGCTCGCAGGCGTGGTCTACTGGAAGGTGTAGGCCTTTACCCACCTCAAGCTCAAACGATGGCTCGCCCAGACGATTGGAATTCCTCCGGAAGGCTTTCAGGACGTGTCATCGGCCTCTCATCAGGATCTGTTTGGGGTAAGTCCAAATATTTTTCGATCTTTCCTTCTTCCTCCATCTATCGCGCTCCTTATTCATCTTGACCCTCTGAACCGCGTCATGCATCTTGATCTGCTACAGGTACTCCATCTGTTCGACAGCGTGCCAAGTAAGGAAGGCCGTCAAGCTTATGATCCTAAATTTTCATCTCCCCTTATCCTTACTGACTCGGCTTCTGCTTTTAATTTGACTGATCATCGGATTCTCATCCGCGTTTTGTGTATCTAAATCACGCCTGTAAAACTCACTTGTTACCTGTCTGTCTTTTTTGTTATAAAACAAAAATTGTTGTGTATTTGATCGAGCGGGCTCAGCTCTACCGGTCAAAACACATTACCAACGCCTTTTGTGGCAGGTTCGAGTTTAATGAATCAGGAACCAACTCATCGTATGGGAACTGGTTCTTCTATGCAGTTTTCGAAGAACTTAAGCGTAGCCGGACCTTCGGGTGGCATGTTATCGGGTAGACCTTCTTACCTCAATTATGCCGGCGGTGGTCATCATCCTGCCGGTTGGGGTGCGCCGACAGGAAGACCGATGAGAAACGCTGGCGCACACGAGCCGCCTCCAATGCGAAATAATGTAGGTGGTGGTGGTGTTGGTCATATGCGAGCATCCTATGGCACGCATCATGACATGGGGATCCAGAGAGGTTACCCTGGCTCGGGACCTGGTCCAGGTGATCAAGACGAAGATAACGGCCAATTTTGTGTTGTGTAAGTATACCTCCCATTTCTCATGTTTGCTATTTGTTTTTTCTCCTTGTCTACCCTCTTCAGCCTTTTTCTCACCAGCGCTAGCATGATCGTTATGGTCTCAAAAGTCCTATCTCCACCCTCTAACCCGCTTTGATGCCTATGAGCTGTCTCCTTTCTTTACTTGTCTAGATAGACCATTGTTGCTGACCCTTCCCCTGAACTTTTTATCTTCTTCCTTACCGGTTCATCTTGTTATGACGATTTCCTTTTACAATACGAGACTGACAGGACGGTACAACTTATACCCGGATTCGAATATGAAAGGATTTTCGGAGAAGTGTACGGATGCACGTTAAGAGATAGTGAGTGAAAATAAATGATAAAGGACTTGAAGAGGAAAGAAAAGTTGATTTTCTTCAAAAAGTTTGAATTGTTACTGATGGAATGATCGATTAACGGAATTAGTCCCCAACTTTCCACCTGCTCATCACATGACGATAGAAGCTCAAGAGATGATGCGAGAGTCAGCCATGATTGATCGAAGGACAGCAGTTGAAGATTTAATTAGACGCGCAAAATCAATGGGAGCGAATGGTGTGATTGGTCTAAGCTTTCACACTAATCCAATCTCTCAGACTTCTTGTGAAGTACGTAATTAAGAGATGGAATCAATTCAGGGTTTTGTTTAGGTTGAACTTGTTGACTTATTTGTTGGCTTTTTATTTATTTATTGACATTTTTTCGGATCAGGTCGTAGCAGCAGCGACGGTGAGTTGTTGACCTAAATTTAAAATTTTATGGAAAACTTTTACTTTATTTTGATAAAGTGATTTTTAATGAATTAATCTGGTGCGTATTCTATGATTAAATCAGGCGGTAAGACTTGTAGCTTCAGATAAGATGGCTGTATTCCCAAGCAATGTCGAACATGCTACTCGGACTGCGCATGAAAATGAACGTCAAGGTAACCTTGGAAATGGACCGAATGGACGAGGGAATGAGAATGAAGGTCAAAAGAAAAAGAATAAAGGAAAGGGTAAGCAGAATGAAGAAAATGAAGATCAAGAACAAGGGGTGACGAACCAAAATGGGGATGGGAAAAATAATAAGAAGAACAAACAACAACAACAACAACAACAACAACAGCAGCAGCAGCAACAAAAGCAACAAAAGCAACAGAAGCAGTCAAATAATAATGGGAATGGATGGAACGCTAGAAATGACGGAGGAGGACGGAATAAAGGGGGAGACGGCGGATGCGATGACGATGATGAGGATGATGACTCGGCGGCAAACGGTTCGAATCAATTGCAGAATGACCAAAGCGGTTGGGGTCAATCGCAGGACAATCAAGGCGGCTGGGGTCAACCTCCGGACAACACAAATCAAGGAGGGCGTAAAGGTGTAGAGAAGAATATGTCAAAGAAGGAGAAGAAGAAGGCTGCACAACAGAACCAACAGGAAGACAATTACGGGGGTGGAGATAATGATCCATGGAACAATCCGGGCTGGGAAACGAACAACAACAACAATAATAATAATAATAATAATCAACCTCGGAACTCCAACTTCAACGGATGGAAAAACTGTGATCAAACTGATGATGATTGGAATCAATGTTCGAATAATAATAACAAGAATAACAATAACTATAACAACAACTATAACAACAATAATAATAACAATAATAATAATAAACGCCAGCAGAACACCGGACGTGATAACGATCAAAATCCATGGGATGGGCCTCAAAAATCGTCAAACATGTCTGGAAATAATGGTCAACAACAACGCGGTGGGAAATCGAATCAGAACTCGAATGGTCATCAAAATCAGTGGAACGGGAATCAAAACCAGGATGATTGGAACAACGACTGGTCATCGGACAACAATAACAATAACAATAACAATAATAATGGTAATAACAATAATAATGGTAATAACGGTAATAATCATAATCATAATAATGGTAATAATAAAAATAATAATGGTTATAATAATAATAGTAATGGTAATAATAATAATGGTAATAACAATAATGGTCATAATAATAATGGTAATAACAATAATGGTAATAATAATAACAACAGAGTGAGTGATCCGTGTCATTGGGATTCAGTTTATTGGTGTTCGGTCACTGATGATGGTTCAATTTGACGGACAATAGAAGAACGGACAGGATAACTGGCAAAATAATGAACAGGATAACGGTGAGTGAAATTGTGTTCTTTTTTTTTTCCCTCTTTCCTTTTGAACAGGGTAGAATAGCATTAGCTCATTAGAAAGCGACTGAATTTAAAGAATGGGACGGTAAGAAAAAGGTGAGCGTTTTTTTTTTTTCTTCTCGTATCTGAAAAGGTTTACATAAATGATTGAGTGTCTTGGATAAAATAAAATAAAAATAGAATGATTCGGATAAACAAAATCAAGATGGTAGTAAGAAAGGTGGGAAAGGAAATAAAGGAGGTCCACCTAGTCAAGCTGAAATTGCGCGTCGTAAGGTACGTTTGAAAAAAAAAAATCAGTGCGATTTCATACCGATTTCACTGATCGATCTGATGTATAATATGTAGGAAGAGGCTCAGAAAAATAAAGGTAACAATAACGGCGATAAAAACACGCAAAAACAAAATAAGAAGGGCAAGCAACCTCCACCTCCGGCACCGGACGATGACGAAGATGAGGACGAAGATGGTGGACTGATCGGGGGTGCCTTTGAGTTCGCCAATTGCTATCAACCAACTATTTCTTATTCAACTCATGCTGTACGCGATGAATCTCTTGTTCTTTCCTGGCTGCTCACGTCCTTTGGGTATCCTCTCTTTTTTTTCGCTTTGTTTGTGTCTATCTGTGCCCGTCCCGTCCTGCCCCTTGCAAAAACCTCCTCGAACTTTATGTGCGCCCTTGAAACCATTGACGAAAAACCCACATTGAACAAACACGCACGCACGCACACACGCACACAAAAAAAAATCATGAACACAAACTCGCCCACACGCACTCCGAATCACTTAATTACTACTCTCTTCCTATCCTTCGACTCGTCAAACAATCAAAACCAAAAAAAACAAACACAAAAACATCCACGTCTCTGGATGAATTGTCTCTTCACCTCGTCTCACGTTTGCTCGTTTTAGTGGCTTTTTCGGCTGACGTTACTGGCCGGAATCAAGGTCTCACAATCAAGCATCATGTCAAACAACTCGGGTTTTCAATTTTGTAAAAATAAAACACCATCAATTACTCTTTCTTTCTTTTTTTTT
>AWVX01032358.1:0-11272 GCA_000500245.1 Cronartium ribicola 11-2
AAAAAAAACTACATACTCTTTCTCTCTCTCTCACTCTCTCACTCTATCTCTCTCTTCAATCTCGGACATATCAATCAAAAGTCTACTACATACTTATGTACTCGGGTACATCAGATCAGGTTAGTCAATATAACCGAGTCATTAACAACAAAAAAAAAGTCGACATCTGGATGATTAACCGGACATATTTGAAGAAAAAAGAGGTACAAGGAGTAGTACATTAAAAAGGGCTCTGATGACGTAAGTACGTCCCTTAAGGAACTCGAAAAACAGGAGGGCTTGGAATATGTAAGAAGATGGCTTGTAACGAATGATCGTAGTACCCCATAATGTGTAAGAAGATGGCTTGTAGCGGATGATCGTAGTAGCCCTGCTACACCAGTTCATGTGCTATGTAAAGCTAGGACTCAGCTCTGCCTACATACCTTTTTTGTTTGGCTGTAAGTCGTATCCAGCCAAATTGACAACACAGCTTGAGGCTGAGGCAGGTTAGCTCATCACTACTTCTCTGGCACTTGAGAGGCTAGAAAGTAGCAAGACGTCATCTAGGATGGAAAGTCCTCAAACAACTCACAACTTGCCTTGCGTCTCCCACCAAAAAAATCTCCTCCACAAAGCAAGCTCTGTCTGTAAACAATGAGCGAAACTTTCCTCTTGAGAAAGCTCTTATTGCTCAAATAACATGCCCATCCAAAGTACTCCACCATTCAAGCACATGAATACACAAATAGAAAACAGCATCCACTCGAAGCGCAGTTACATTTTTTTGTGCGGGTGATAGTGATTTTCTCTTCGTGAGAGGTACGCTCCATCTTCGATCCAAAGCAATAATAAGTCAGAAACAACAAACAAAAAGGAGAACAAGCCAATAAAGACCAAGAATCAAAGTAGGTGGTAAGAGGAGGGTGACAAGCACAAGAAACAAGAAAAGTGGCGTGTCTAGATTTTCAAAATAAACGGGAATGAGTGTGATCAGGCAAAAGAAGGAAATAGAAGAAGCACAAATGATGATATAGAACAGACTTGATCATGTATGCGTGTGTGAATGTGAGTGCAGAGGTGAATAATAAGATACTGATCGATGACGGTTTTGAAGTAAGTGAAACGAACAAATCGTGAGGGATACTCGTTAGATCCTCATCGGGCCCTTGGAAGCCGTTTCGATTCCCAATAACACTTCTCGACGTCGTTTGAGGCGTGGGGCGAAGCGGTCGAGCTTGAATACCGCTGGCGTTTCACTCTCCTTCTCCTCTTCCTGCAATAGTGATGGAAGCTAAATCGGGCACATGTAAGACCAGGAATTGAACTTGGTGACTGAAGCAAGAAATAGGAAATGCATACCATGTTAGACACTTGATCACCCATAACTGCCGCGCTCCAGCTCTCCAACGGCGGACTCCATCCACCCTGAAGGCCCGTATAGGCCTCTGTCACCTCCGCCAACGGGCTCATCTGATACGACCTCCTCGGACACTTGCTTTCTACCATCACATCTTCTGCTATTTCCTCTTCGTCCTCGTCTCCGCACTCGAACTTTGGCAGCGTGATTGTCGCCACTGGCTTCGGCGCTCCCGGACATACTGCATCCACCGGTAACGGGTCCTGCATCTCCTCCTCGTCGTCTTCTTCTTCCCTGAAGTCCTGCGTCTCAATTACTTCTAATTGGGCCACCAGACTCGTCACCTCCTTCATCGTTTCTTGCCGTCGCGCTTCCTCTGCTTCCTCGGCATCATCCGCAATTGGTCGCGAGGGCCTATAGACGCTCGCCTGAAGAAGTGATTCACGCGCTACCTTGCCCTCGAGGCCTCGGCGCAGTTTGCTCCTCCCCTGAGCCGGTGGCGAACAAGCCTCGAAAGGCTTCTTGCCACCCCATCTCATCTGATCCTTTTCCACAAAAAAGGCAGACTCGAGTTTCTTCTCGGTCAGCATCAATCCTGTGGACTTGAGATTGAGGCGGGCTTGAAGTGGCTTGGGCCGGATAAGTATGTTCTCAAACTCGGGTATAGTGTTCTCCTTGTCAGCCACCATCGGGCTCCGCCTCATATCAGCGCGGGCGGTCAGAGAAAGGGGTCGGGTGGTGGTCGTGATGGTTTTACTGCTTGGTTGTTGGCCAGAAAGGTTTGGTCGAGTTGGTGCGTCTGACATGTCTGGGTCACAGAATACCGTGAGGGCAGGTGCGCGGCTCGTACGTCTATTGTGGGCGGCTTGAGATGTGCTAGTGGTCATAGTGGTAGTAGTGGCGCGAGAGTGAGTGATGAGTTGAGAAGCTGATCGAAGGTCGCAGTAACGCTTCGGATGCCGTCGAACGGCAGGGGTGGTGGCCGTGGTGGTGGAGAAGAGTTGAAGGTGAGTACCAGAGCTAATTGCTCGCTTTTCTCTTTTCGTAGACATCTTGCTGGTCAATTGTCTAGGCTTGGTCCGGATCGCAATTGCTGCCTTCTTCGAAACAGGTTCGAGATTCGGAAGCAAAATTTTGCTCTTTTTTTTTCTTTTTTCTCTCGACTTTCACCAATCGAGCGTTCGTGTGCCTTGTTTGTAGATCAAGGATGCGCAGTAGGGAGATGACGAAGAGGGGTATGCTTGAGCGGGTCGAAAAAAAAAAAAAATCACAAAGAAACTGGTCGGACTGATAGAAAAGAAGCGAATGGAAGGATGAGGCTGTCAGTTCAGATGTGGTTAATGAGTATGATCCAATTAGTAGAAAATGGTTGGGATGGAGTTGGGACGCGAAGCGGGAGATAGGTCGATGTGGAGCATCATCATCCGCATCGAGAGGGGAACGGATGAGACAGAAGGAACAAGGAAAGAGGAGACTGACTGAAGTCAAGACCCGTTTCGAAGATGAGCTGGATCAAGTATAAGAAATGGTCAGGACCAGAATGGCAGCCAATCCAGAAGAAAGCAGCAGTGGATAATGAAAAGGGTCCTGTAGATGAGAAGGAGAGGAGAAGAATGTATGTAGGTTGGTAAGGAGAATGTGTGAAAGAGGTACTGTAGGAACTGGTAGGATTGGGTGCAGTTGTAAACAGATGGCTGTATGGATGTGTAGTGAGTTCTGCTGAACTGTAGAAGGTGTAGCAAACGAATCAAAAGAGTCATAAAACTGAGGGGGTGGCTGAAGTTGAAAGCATTTGAAGTTGAGTGGATTGGATTGCACTCGGCTGTTGATCCTTAAGCCATTGAAGCCTACCAGCCTGAGTGGGGCTTGGGGCTGAGAGAAGGTATGCAAGAGATCTTGGGGGGGGGGGAACAACTGACTGACTGACTTACTGACCGAGGCTAGAACTTGGTTGAATGTCGTCCGTCGAGTTTGAGAGTCCTGAGGGAGAAGAGGACGATATCCTCGTAGCTCTTGAAGATTAGTGGTGAATCGGATAGATGAGGATTTGAGTTGAGGCACGGCTATAAAGAATGCTTTAAGGGATGAGGGAGATCAGGATGGAGAGTTGAGTTGATCAGGAGGAAAATGTAAGAGGCTTGTTGTAGTGTAAACCCAAGCTGATCGAGAGGAACAGGTATTATTATATTTATATTTAAATACAACAACAAATTTATTAAAGAAGCAGCAGCTTGAACTAATAGTTTTGACAGCACCGAGGTTCGAGGTCGAGATATGCCAGCGGCTTAAAAGTTGTGAGAGTGGAAAAGAGTGACCCAAAGGGAAGTAAGTAAGTGACAGTGGAGGATTAAAGAAAGCTGGTGACCACTACACGGTAAAGAGAGGAAGTGAGAGAGAGAGAGAGTGTGTGTGTGTGTGACAGAGGGAAGCAAGTCAAGTCAAGTCAGTCACATCGTCACCCCTCACCACGAGAGCACCATCGCCAGTTCGGGTCAGTCTCATGGCTCGCTGAAGTTCACAGACCGCTAGAATGACAACTGACCAGTTTTGTTGCTGATGGGTGAATTCGCCCAGTTTTAAAGAGTGTGTCTGTGTGTGTGTGGGTAAGAACTGCCGAGGATGGCGACGAGGTGAACCGAAGTCAGTTGAAGGATAGAGTCAGTCGAAGGATAGGGGAAGGGGGCTCTGGTCCGAGAGATCGCACAAAGGAGAGTTGAAAGCGGTCGGAGAAGAACTTAAGTACATACATAGTAAGATGAAAGCTGACTTGTGTGAACCTTTTTGACTCTATCGGGCGATGGCGATGGCGATGCGATTAATCAAAACGAAAGACTATAATATATTTATGTGTCTCTGCATGTAGAAAGGACCGGAAACAGAGGATGGAATTGGTATCTGAACGAAAGAAACCAAAATACTTAAGTATCTCAATGACGCAAGCTCGAGTTGGATGTGGGTCTATCTGTGTGTGAGATGTGGGTGGCTTGGAGCAAGGGGTTGGTCATACATATTACATAGTATGTGAGGCGATGGATTGGCTTCATCTGTCTCCAACTCTTGGTTTTTTTTATTGATTGTTTTTTTTTTTTATTGGTGATTACTGTTTTCCAACTCTGAGTGTGAGCTTCTGCTGTCTCATCATCAGCAGCCACGCACCCAACGGCACGGCTATCCCTCCTTCCAAAGAGATCTGCATCCACCTATGTACTGTCTCGTCACTCGACCTCTCAACCTTCTACGGCATAAGCTCGCCTCGTTTGACCCACCTCACCTCCTCTTCTTCCGTCGGCAATCGCACTGCCTCTGTCTTAAATACCTGGTTATGAGCATCAGGTAACTCCTGTTTTATCTTATCTGTTTCAAATCAATCGCTACGTATAGATAGACCTTTGTCAACTGCTCGAGGCAAGGGCACAAAATCCAGATCCCTTGTCACAAGCTCTCGGGCTATCTAATTCACCCGTCCCTTGAACCGATTCCATCCCTGTTATCCCTCCGAGACAACGAGACCTGCATGTTGAACTAAGCGGATCTGATCTCAAGTGGTTGGTCTACAGTAAAAGATCTTCATCATTTCGTCGTGCTCGGATGCAAAAACAACCTCGGCTTATCATCATCATCGTCGACTGCATTCAAGTACTGTATAAGTGAGTGATTTATCCAAGTACGAACCTTCTTCACTTTTTGGCTTGAGCTATGTGTAGTCCATGATTGACAGGCTTTTGTAGGATAATCGTATCTTACTCGTACTTCTTGTCTCATCGCCACGTGGAGCTCTGGGATTAAATTGACACCGAGCCTCGCCAGTCTCACATGATCCATAGCCCCAAACTTCGACGCAGGCTGATGCATAATTGTTTTTGAGCTAGCACACCGTCCTTGCATTGTACCCGTCACCCTCCTTTAGAGCACGCGTCCAAAACTCGTTGAAAGCACACGTCCACTCTAAGACTTAAACTCCTGCCGTCTTGCCGCAGAGTTTCAAGTTACTTTGTTCAATTAGGAAACGGGCTAGTGGACATTTGAGTGATGAATGCTAAAAGCCGAACATGCTGCCAGGTGCAAGTTGCTTACTTGGTTCGGCTTCTTATATCCTTACACGCGGACTACTTCCAAAGAATAAACTTGACAGTTTTCGTTCCCGTTTGATACGAGCCCATAAAACGAAGAGAGAGGGACGGCACATTTAAGGGTTGAGCATAAATTTCACCAACAAATCTTACCGAGCTTGCTCAACGTTCTTAAGCCTGGGACCAGTTCAAACCACCCACAGTGGTGTGAGACGAAATTGAGTAAGGTAGCGCAAGATACGAAATGATGAAACAAAAGAATCATTTGGAAGTTTGAGCGACGGATTTCAATAGCCTAACAAGCTTGTGTACATTTTGCCTGTGTTTGGCTGACATGACCACTATCTCAATTGGTCCAGCCGATCCCTCGCAGATGCCTTGTTCCACTTGACGTTCGCGAAAGATTCGGAGATAGTCTTCTAAGAGCTTCAGTCTTAGTTTGGTTAACTGCTCCAACTCGGCCGAAGTCATTGACAAATCTGCCTTGTTGGCTACCACAATCATCACTCGCCCGCTTAGACCAGTTTGATAATCTTCCAACTCTTTCATCAACAATTCGATATCCCGGCATGGCTTTTCAAGATCTAGGTCATTCAGAAGCTGTAAACCGACTGATTCGGTATCTTGGGCTAGTTCCATCTTCGCAGAGGCGGTGGGCGAAACGTCAGCCAAAATGTCGATCACTATCACCAAAATCCTCGATCGCTCAATGTGACGAAGGAAGGCGTGTCCAAGACCGACATTCATTGACGCCATCGGTAATAATCCAGGACAGTCGGCAATCGTAAGTCGTGCACACTCGTTCTTAGGAAGTTGAAAAGCTGGCGAGACTGATCTCCGTTCCCGTAACTTTTGAGCTGCACTGCGTTGATCATGGTGTTCTTGAACAGCAGGTGAATTTTGGATTGGAAGACTTGTATCTCCGGTATCCCAAGTCCCGTCAGTGTAGATTATTAGAGTGCCTATCTGGGCATGAAGTGTAGTAAATTCATAAGGCGCAATCTCCGATCTCGAGTTGGTGAGCGTATGTATCAGTGTACTATAAAGCGATGAGTGATGTCAGCATCATGTCAATCGGCATACGCCTGAACCGGGTAAAGTACCTTTTCCCAGAGTTAGGGAAGCCAACCAATCCGACGTCAGCCAAGGTTTTGAGCTCTAGCTCGAGCCTCACAACGTCACCTTTTTTGCCTTTGGTAGCAAATCTAGGCAGAGTGGTTTGATTCCCGATGAAATTTGAGTTACCCATCCCACCTTCACCACCTTTGGCCACTAGGAACGTACAAGGCAGATCCTGAGAATGCTTGTAAGAGGTTTGAGAAGCATCGGTGTGTTTTTGTGAAGCCTGATGTTCGAGATATAATTCTGCACAGTCAAGGTGGATAGGCACAGATTCTTGGCGGGCACGTTGCGCTTCCCATCGATCTTGAAGCAGACTCAATTCAAGTTGCTTGAGGTGCTCATTTGTCTGGTTTGTATCCTCCGACTGCGGATCTGAAACATTTGGAAAAGATCGAGTCATCAGGATACAGAAATATGCTTAGGACTGCGATACGTTCCAAAGTTATAAGACTAACAGTGCACGAACATTTGAGCACGTCGGACTTTAGCCACAGCAGGGTCTTCGTCGACGAGTTCTCGAGCCTTGGGAGGGTAGGGGCCGAAGTGAAAGATGTCATTGGATTGAATCCGGTCCTTTTCTATACGAATCTCTTTCACTACAGTTCCAATCGGTACATTCAACACGACATCTTCCCCAGATTTTCCGTTCATCCATTGTCCTCCCCCATTGCTGCCAATTGGGGCGCTGAGTTTTTTCGGGATTCGATTCAATGAATGTACGGTCTTGGATGGGCACAAGTAGACAGAACCGCCCTTGCCACCATTTCCACCTAAAGATTGGATTTTCAACATTACAAGTCTATCAGCCAATTTTGAGAGCTTACAAATGGAAACTAAGGCGAAAAAATAAGGCTTACCCGAAGGACCACCCCGTGCCACAAACTTCTCGCGATGAAAAGAAACTCCGCCGTCACCACCGTCACCTAGTTCAACGCCGATTGGCAGAATAAGAATTCATCCCGCTCAAGCGCTCGGGCATGAAGTTGCTATTTACCGGCTCTGATTTCAATGTTCAACTTGTCTACAAAAGTTGGCCCCTAGTTGGGAATGATACCATGAAAAAATTGGTAGGCAATCAGCTTCTGATCTTTGTGAGTTACTCGAGTTTGACTAGTTGGATTCAAGTCACCTTCCTGCCCCGCTCCTTTGCCACTCGCTGCCGTCGCCGTAACTCAGTCTCCCATTCGAAGCTCGTCTTGAATTGTGGGTCATCAAGCTTTGGCGCTTTTGACACCCGCTGCTGATGAGGCACAGACTTGGTAAATGTGGAAAGCGAGCAACGACGATGAGGTTGTTTGAGAAGCGAAATTATGTTCATGTTTAAATATTTCAAGTATGGATTCATTGTGGCATGTGGCCGGACTGCGGCTTTCGATGTAGGGTACAAACATAATGTATGGCCAACCTTGTTATAAACATATCTCCTCACTTGCGCCCCCTTTCGGCATGACTTTCAAGCAAAATCGCCAACAAAAATTAAGTTTCCACCAAACAAATCCATGTCGGCAACCACAACCAATGCTCAACCACCTCCCTTCAGCTCGCTTTCGGCTTTGTTGACCGCTGCTCTTCGATCTCGCTCCGCCGATGCAATACGGCCCTTTGAAGATCATCTGGTTCGGACATTACAACGCGAGACGCGCGCTCTGGCTGAAAAACTAAAAGTCGCTGCGGAATACTTTCGAAATGAAGAAGAAATTCACGGAACAGGTGCTGTCGCTATGGATGACGGAGTGATGTGTGCACTCAGAATGTGTAGGTTTTTGATCGTGGGAAGCATTGACGCACGCCATATCTCAAAGCTCGAAAGGTACCGGATGAGGGACTCTTGTCTGACGACTTTTTACTCGATCCCCTCGTGTAGCTGCAGCAACGGCGCGTCATAATAAACGGGTGCTATTGGCTTACGCGATGCAGCGCCGGAACGCGATCTTGGATGCCTACTGGACCTCGTCTGGTTCGGTACCAAACACGCTTATGGCATCTTCCTCTAATATCACATCCCCCAGCCTCTCATCCACCTCTACGGTCTCGGACCCGATCTCCAAAGTCCTCACCCCCGCCGAACTGGACTATCTGCGTGCACACTCGAACCTCGTCAGTGATCTCTCGCGTCCATACCATGCTTACACCATCAACCTCCTTGGAAATCTGTCGAGAGGCCCTCCGAAAGACCTCTTCATACAAGTTGAGTGTGTGAAGGAGTTGGGTGAAGTGGCTATCGGAGATGGTGGGGGAGTGATCAAATTCGAAGTTGGAAGTCGTTATTTCGTCAAACACGGCGAGGTCGAGCGACTGATTGAAGGAGGGTGGCTCAAGGAGATTGATGTATAGTCGATCTAGGCTCTTAGACCTCTGCCATGGATCTAAGATTGTGTCTTCAGGTACCTTACCTCTGAGATGTTATTGAATAGGTGAGGTCGAATGGCCACTGATGCCTCCTATATGCACAGGGTCGAGGCATTCGTCAACGGCGTAAGGTTCCATATGCGCAGAGCAAGATATCCAAGATGTACTCGCCTCCGTGGATGACAGTTCCCTTTAGGGGCTCGACGGGTTTCTTGACATCCTTCTCAACGCATCATCATAACGCAATGGTCACCTTGGTGTAGGGTCAAGCAGACCAGAACACATCGACTAGCTCTCGTTGATCCGTGTCCGCCACTATCACTGCGAAGTGTTTTGCTTTGGAGTCAGGAGAACAGTCTCTTCAGCTCATTCTGATTTGATTTCAACTGCACCCTGGTATGAAGCTCAAAGGAAGACTTCAGCTTGAACTATTTTTGACTGACAATTACAATAGGCCTTGTAATCCATACTTTTGATTTGGCGTCTATTGAAACATGTGGAGAGAAGCATGCAGAATGCGGCCTCATAGGGATGAAGACCTGTGAGCCAAAACTTTGACTTAGCCCATCTACAGTCTGCAGTTTTGATGTCAATGTGGTTAAAAAAAATCTTTTTTTAATGCGAATGATCGGATGTGTTATACTGTGCTGTTATTGGGTGATTTCCCAAATTGCATTCCAATGATCAAATAAAGTTAACTCTGCTCTTTCCCATACTAAACATGGATGGGCTTAAGTGTATGGGTTAGGTGAGAGTATAGATTAGGAGAAAGTTTTTCTCTTACACCATAGAGACCGGTTTTCATCGAGCAGGTATGGTTAATGCACCTCTGGACACTGTAAAGCACTACCTACGTAAGTACAATAGCCAAGAAGGTGGTCCGTTCTGACTGCCTAGAGTAGTGAATGGCGGGTCTCGATCTATCTCCGCCTATCTCGCGGTCTCGATCTATCCACCACCCAAATCCAGACAAGTCCGAGTTTTACACTCAACACCCTACACTCACGTGCAGCTACAGTCACAACAGACTGTAGTAACTGATGAGGTAAGCAATTACTTGCCATGATTTTCCCACATCCAAACGAAGGTGATTGGTAATCCTTCTTGAGAAACCCTCATCAACCTCATTCACCCTTCACTTGCATCCATGAAATCACACCCCAACTCACTTGTTCCCTTCTTTTGACTTCACTTTTTCCAACTCACAAATGCCTATCAAGCGGCAAATCTATTGAGGGCAGAAAAAACAAATTTGAAGATAGAGTCTGCCTGAATTCAGATTAGGTACCTATTTTTACATATTCTGACTGTAAATGTTGATGTTGATCACTACCCTGGCTGAAGATATTGACACTCTCCCCACATTTCATTTTGTGGGGCCTACAAAGGGTTTTACCTGATAGACAACATGGAAACTGTGACTCCATCAAAGACTTGCCTATGTTAGGAATGGTTTTGTCCAAGTTGCCAAAAAGTGCTTTGGTGAAGATTAAGTGCTGAAGGAGTGGCTTGGGAAATTTGTGTGATTAGGTAAGCCATGTTTAAAAACGGTTTTGAGTGGGTGTACCTGATAGCTCAAGATCTTTGTCCCACTCCTTCAATGACTAAACCTGCCTGTGAGATCACACCAAGCCCAAATACCTATGATATTTTTACCTGGTGCACAAGGAAAACTTGCTGAATTTTCAAGTTAATTCCAGAGTGATTTGATTTTCATCAAACTGATACATGAGTCCAGTGAAAAAGTATTACTTTTTAGTGTTCATCCCAACCCAAAGGCCACTTCAGTGCTCATTTGTCCCTTTTCAGCCTGATTTCAGAAATTGGTGCACAAGGAAAATTCCCACAATTTATGTGCAAAAGTGAAATTCAAACCAGTTTCATGATGGTAGTTCATGGGAATTTTGCTTTCATTTTACTTTACTAGAAACATCTCAAAAAGTTGTGTATCCTCTATTTCTTTGCCATGGTCAGGGTCACCTGTGTCATACAGATCCTTTGGTGAAACACCAAAGAAAGCTAAGTACTGTATCCTCAGTCTTTTACCAATAAGATTGGCGCAGATTGGCAGCACAGTCCAGCCTGATCTAGTCAGCCCCTCAAACAAGTTCAACAAAGTTTTTCACCTCCAGAAAAGCTTTCCAATCATCACCAACACCATTCCAAGGTGATCCACATCCATCCAAATGATTTTGGGTCACTTCAAATTCACCCATTCTTGGCCAATAGAACTCCAGCTAAATCAAGGCCCTAAGACGGGTCTTAAGACTGATCTTACCCATCCCACACCAATCTTACCCATCCTAAGACTGATCTTACCCAATGTAAGACCAATCTTACCCATTGTAAGACTGATATTACCCATCCTAAGACCAATCTTACCCATTGTAAG
>AWVX01032369.1:0-15246 GCA_000500245.1 Cronartium ribicola 11-2
AAAAAAAACATCAATTTTTTTTTTCCATGGCCGAATCAAAATTTTAAAAAAGAAGGTAAAGAAAGACAATAACTCAACTATCTTACCCAAACATCACAAGTTTCTTCACACCAAATTCTACCAAATTCATTAATAAGTTGAGTAATTAATTGTTCTTGTCTAAGATCTGCACCAGTTTTAACTATAACTGAGAAAACGTTCCAATTAGATAAATGACCATAAGGTGAACTTTGTTTTATCCTTTCCCTTTTAATTTCCCATGATTCACTTAACATATTTCCGGATGGATCATCTTCTTTCACTGCTTTTAGAATTATATTTTGATCTGCTTTTAAATTATTAAAATCTTCATTAAAATTTTTTAAACCTTTTCTTGCATCTTCTTTCATTCTTTTCATTCTCTCTTCTTCTAATAACATCATCTCTTTCATTATTTTATCTTTTATCGCTTCTGATTGTAATGGTGTCAATACTTTGTGTCTTGGTATACCTGTATTTGATGTACTTGTAATTGAATTAGAAGGTTGAGTTGTATCTTCATTAATGGGTCTTGGTGCATCTACTGATCCAGTAACTGCATGTGTTGTATCAAGTTTAGTTGTAAGTCCACTACTACCTTGTCCTGCACTCCTAGAGTTCTTTCGACGACCAATAGGTGAAGTGATCACCGTTTGTCCACTACTAGTAGCTAATCGACTAACG
This sequence comes from Cronartium ribicola 11-2, assembly GCA_000500245.1. Taxonomy (NCBI): domain Eukaryota; kingdom Fungi; phylum Basidiomycota; class Pucciniomycetes; order Pucciniales; family Coleosporiaceae; genus Cronartium; species Cronartium ribicola. Next base: position 703 of record AWVX01032369.1, read on the forward strand.
ACTGCACCTAATCCAGCGCCAACTGTCACACCTACAAATCCAGCGCCAAGTCCAATCGCTCCTCCTACTACCATTCCCGCTGCAGCAGAAGACTTGAGTGGTGGTGGAGTTAATTGAGATGCATTCAATTGTGCTAACATAATCGCTGCCATTCTCATCCTTGATGCATATTCATCTAAACTGATCGGTTTCCTTTGACTTACATTTGATATACCAAGTGTAGATTTAGTTAGTTGAGTCGAATTTAATAATTGACTTGTAGATCCTGAGCTATTTCTATTAACATTTGATGACATTGTTTTATCTCCTGCCCATGCTTGTTCATCTAAAGCTCTATTTTGTAATCCTGTTGGTAATTCTGTCTCAGATTGTAGTGATGATCTTAAATAATGTTCACTAGCTTCTAATATCGCTTTCGAACTTAATCTTTGATCTTCATTCGTATTTCCATATACTTGATCAACTAAATCTACTTCTTCTTCTCCTTCTCCTAGTTTTTCATCTTGCTCTAAATCTGGTAGTATTGAAAGTGGTTTAGGACTCAAAGGTGATAGTAAGTTATTATTGTTCATTTGAAAGCCAGGTGAACTTAACAAAAGCTCAGAACCAGTAGCAACTAAAGGTTCATGACTCTCTCCTAAGTTCTTTTCCTCTAAGTTTATATTTCTAGAACGTTGTTGATCAAGAATAAATTGATCGCTTGACATATTCTCTTTTCTTCTATTAAGTGAATTCCCTGTAAAATTAGAATGAGCTAAAGCTTTCCTCAAGTCCTCATAATTTGATCTACGATAAGGATCGAAATCTAAATGATCTTCGAGTACTTCAACATGAATTAAAAATGGAGCTCTATCAGCTGAATTTAATACGACAGATTCATTTGGCGAAATTCTAACTATACGATGATGAGCTCTTCTTTTGCCAATTGAGTCAATTTCTTCTCCTTTACAATACATTCCTAAACAACATCCTTTTGGTAAACTATGATTTAAGACGGTTAATTCAGCTCTTAATGCTGATAATCTAGCTATCTTAGGTACAATTACTAATCTAGTTGAAATATCTTGTAAATTGGTGATTAAATCTAATTGGGATCTCATTGATTGTGATTTTAATACTTGATTTAAGACTGATGAAGGGATTGTTGATGGATCAATTGATAATGATTGTATTGGGTTAATGAGAATTCGACTGTCTCGATGATTTATAAGTTGATGTGGATCTAATTTTGAGCTTGCTAAAGCGTTCGGAAGTGATGGAACGGATTGAGATACTGTTGGTACTACACGAGATCGATGAGTAGGTCTTGGAGATTTTGTGATTTTCTTTTCGATTGTCGGAGAAAGAGCTGGATTAGATGTACTCTGAGAATTTGGTAAAGGTCGATCTGAATCATATTGAGATCCATCTACTCCTATTAGATTAGGAAACCCAATTCGATTAGGTGAGAAAGATCCAGTAAACGTTGGTGGAGCAGTTAAGATCATAGGACCGGTTGTAGCACATCCTGGATCACTAGCATCCTGACTTGATTCACCTGAGTAAGATCTTGTTAGGAAGAGTGAGTTTGATTGTGGTTCGGGCGTGAGAACGGCAGATGAAGATGGACCAGCGGATGAATCAGAGTCATAAACAGGTAATGACAAAGGATTTTGATTGATTGGTGGACCTGGTGTAAAATCTATCGAGAGTGGTCGATCGACTTGAAGACTTCCAATGGATTTTTCAGATGGACTATAGGTTTCAATCATTGTATGAGATTTACCTTTACCTTTAAGATCCCTTGATGGTGATATCTTCAATTTCTGATGATGATTAACTTTTGTTTCTGATAAAGGTGTGTTTCGATTCAACTTGTCTTTAACTTGATCAATTTCTTCTTCACTAGCACTATTATCAGTGACTTCGTTCTTTTGATTGTTTTTAATAGATCGATCAACATTAAAAACATCATCATAATTTTTACTTTGTTCGATTGGAACTGATCCTAATTGATTTACCATTTGAGGTAAACCAATTCCACCTAAAACCAAACCTAAACCAACAGTTGTAGGTAAAACTTTTTCACCTATCTTTTGACCTTTAAGTTTAGCTAATTCAGTAAAGGCTTGTCTTTTAATTTGTCCAAGATAACTTGTAGTTTTAAGATGGATTCGATCTGTTTGACGTCTATTAGGTGATACATTATGATTTGTGATTCCATTTGTGATTCTTGGATCTTGTTGATTTTGATGATTGATTAAATCTAATAGTGGATCCGAGAATATAATCGATTGTACTTTATTAAATGTTCTACGACAAATTGAGAATGATCGAGTGGTTGGAGTTGATGATAAATCTGATAAAGATGATTGAAGGTACCATAAAGTCTGTTAAAAAGAAAGAAGGAAAGTATGAATGATTTGATGAATTAATCGTATGTAGTTAATCAACCAAAAAAGAGATTGATTAAGTTACCTTCATTGCTAAATGAGTTGAATCCTGACATTTCTTTATTAAGAAACTTTCTAATGCAAAACTTGCAGTTGGTCGACTTATGAGTAAATGACTAGGAATATGTTGTATCAAGTTAGTTTAAGAATTCATGAATTAAGATGATCAAATAAATCAACTTTACCAAAGTTGAGGCCAATAGAATTCTATTTCTCTCTCTGGGAATTCATTTAGTCTATCGATTAGATAATAAGTAATCCCTATCGAATCAGGATAATTCTTGAGACTATCAGAGTCAAATTTAATGTGATTAGAACTTGATCAAAAAGTAACATGATTACTGGTTTAGACTTACTAGGCAATGGCTAAATGAACGTTAAAGTATTCAGATTGAAATAATCTTAATAATAGTCCACTACCACCACCGCCGCTACCACTACTACTACTACTACTACTATTGTTATTGACATTGATACTAGTTGAAAATGAAGTTTGTGGAGTTGAACGTGTTGAGTTATTTGTTGTTGGTCTTGATTTCATTTGATGTTTGTTATTTGATAAATTATTATTAATTTGAGATTGATTTAAATTGGTTGAGTTAATCATTTGATTCTGATGGTGTCAGTGTGGATGAGATGGTAGTGCTGAGGTAGTCAAGTTAATTGGATATAGACTAAAAACACTGACGATTGATTGAGAATTATGTAATTGACTAAATTAAATGTGGTGAAGGAGAGGAAAATTATCATCAGTTCCAAGTCAAAAAAGTGAACCAAAAGGTAGAAAATACTGTAAAGTCAACCCAACCAATTGATTAACACTCTTTTACTCACCACACCACTCTCTATCTCATCTCTGGGGTCTACTGAAAATATCATCAGCTAGATCATGAAAGGGATTTCACCAAGTAAAAAAATGCGCTACTCTCATCAAAAGCATTTCAAATTCTATCAACTCTATCATCATCCTTTCATCACTTCCTGGAAACTTGCACTGATACCTAGGATATTTTTGTTGGAGGTATGCTCATTTGCAAACATCATGCTATATATCTGAAAAATACAAAAAGTTACCTCATCTTCCTTTTTTTTTTTTTGCGACAGATCATCAATTTATATATATGTCAAAACTATTTTTACTTCATTTCTAAATTCTCATGATTCATTACACTAGGGAGTTAAAAAGATGTACAAAAAAAAAAGAGAGGGGAGATATGAAGTTGAGAAAATCTCATTAATGAAATTCTTCATTAAAAAGCTTTCAGAAATCGATTTGAATTCTTGTTCACTATATTTCAATTGTTGCCTATTGTTATATCATATATATATATCATTTAATCTTAAAAATCCTGAACCTTCAACTACTTACTAGATATTGTAACCCATTTATCTAACAAGCAACTTCAAGACTTTTTAACCCTTTCTTATCATGTTTGACCTCTTCCTTCTTATATGAAAGCAATCGAGAAGTTGTTTACAGATGAGCTTAAGAAAACCTACTACAATTTTCTGGTAGTAATAAAGCTTTCTTTAAATTGGAAAAAAACAAAAAAACTTTTACCAAGCGATCTCAGATGGAAGGGGTGCCATATAAGGTCTGATGGGATACAGACTTCCATAGCAAGTCAATGGGATCTCAAGACACCATAATCAAGAATAGGTGTTATACAATTTAATTTGTATCAGATTCATTCATCCAATGTAAACTTCTTACAGTATCTTCAGACCACCACATATCTGATCAGTAAAGAATTTGGAGATGATGAGGACCACTTTTTACTGATGTATTGAATTGGTCCAAGAGTACAATATTCCGGAGAATATAAACAATCCAAGTTAATCTATATATATCACACACACACACACAAAAAAACCTCATGGGAATAGGGCACAGGGGAGAAAAAAACTCATGGTTTTATCATCACTATGGTAAATGTGTTGATAGTGAGGAGTATTTGTGATCAGAACAAATCATTTTGAACCTGATCATATAGATATATTTTCTCTGAAGATGAGTCTGAATAGGTTTCATTCAATTTAATGATTGATTTCTGATTTATAATTCACTAGGGAATATCAACCTTACTGCTTGAAATAAGATCACAAAGAGATCCAAGAATTTTGAAAGTCAGCACTCCACCTCATTTGGAACATAGCCAATTTTGATCTCAACTCTAATATCACTGTAAACTGAACACATCAATCACCTATTTACAACCTGCTCCATTTCTTTCCTGTTCTGTTTTACAAAAGTAAACCACATTAATAGTCAATGTTTGTATCAAGACAGTCCGGCCAGATTCCTTCTAAACATCTTGATTACTCATGATACACTCTCCAACATTTTATGTAAATGAAAGTCGGTATGAGAGAAATTTTCAAGTCTAAAAATCTGAAAGACCTTCCACTTCCCTTTTAGATTCACAGAGTTCTTCCAAGCTGGTAGAAAACACATTGTTGTATTACTTTATTTGATTAAATCCATTATTCCCTTGAAATGGTCTTATGTTGACTCATTATAATAATATTTTCTGAACCAATCCTCTACCTCTTGGTAAAATAAAATAAAAATGCCGTCTTACTAATCATCCTAAAGATTTTCCAATACTTTGAAAGAAACTGTTTCACACACACACATAATCCGGTCGGAAATTGAATTTCACCTTTCAGATCAAAATCAATGCACTCCAACTTGAGGTTTTTGGAGTTCTCAAAGTCTAAAGTGATATTACAACCACCACTTTTCCTTATATGTCTTGATCCCTTCACCAAACTACCAAATAGCTGATTATGTCATCTCAGCCTACTCTCATGCCAACCAAAATCATCTTAACCGTCAGCCCCTAAGTACTTAACAAGTACCATGGGACTACAAAATGTATTATAATTATATTTCAGACACCTCATAGCTCAATTTCAAGCGCTATACACAAGAAAACCTGATGTAACCCATAATAATAAAATGTAATGGTAATCATACATCATTACTGAAAGTTTAAATATACAAGGTCAGGTTTACCTTCTACTGTGTAAAATGCTTGTAGAGAAGGAAGAGTGAAGGCTCAAAGCATAAAAAGAGCACCAGACCTCCTTGAACACTTCCCCTCTCTGAATCATCATCATCACAATAAATCTCAACAGTCTGAATACCCCTCTAGGATATTCTGGGCTTCCTTCGTCTGAGATTCCTCAGTCACTGGTTAAACACAATTAACCTTGGTGATTTCTCCTCTATTGTAGAAGTAGTCTAATTCTCTTATTGGTTTTCACCAGTTGTCTTGTTTTCCTTGATCACTTTGGGTCCATCACAAGCACCTTTCCTCCTTAGCCTAGCTGTCTGACTCTTGCTGAAAGGCTCTCAAGAGTGAAGCACAGTGTGGTAGAGGATAAAAGCTGAGTATGCTTGCTTCAAGATAGCACAGGATATAAAAGATCTGTGTGAAGGTTTACTGATTCTGTGGACATTTAGTTTCCTTCACTAGATAGATTCAGTACTGTTGCAATCTGATTGACCATTCAGATCAATTACAAACCTCACAAAAAGCCTTATAGAAGGCACAAAATTCTCACCAAATATAATTCCTCTCTCCCATCTTCTGTTCTCTTTCCTCATCTGCGGAAAGAAAACACGTACGTACCCCACCCCCAAACCTACTTCATCCAAACACACCTTGTTGAATCCCAACCTCATTTCTGACTATAACTCTAATTAGCTCACCTCCATCCCCAGATCACAAGCATAATTACCTCATCCCCTCCTGAACTTGTCCTTTGCTCTGTGTCTTTAGGTCAGTTCCATACCTTTACAGGTCAGGAGTGTGACTGCTCTAAGAACACCAGGTACCCTTGTATAGTAAAGTTGGTCGAGGTATAAGTCCTCTGAACACCTCCTGCCCTGTTAAGGTAAGTGTACTGACCTGGAGGAGGGGGACAGGAGAGTGTGTTAGGAAGAGATACTAGAGAGAGAGAGAGAGAGAGAAATAGCATGATGTGTGAGAGAAATATATATATATATTGTTTAAAGTGCTTTTTGAGCCTTTCGGCTATTAAGCACTGCATATTAGTCCAAGCACCTTTAAAAACCCTCTGGCTGTGAGTGACAGTGAATGAAACAAGTGTTGGACTGGGACAGTAGCTGTAGTTGAGAGCACCATACAGTGCGTATGCTTGTACACTAAACAGTACTTGAGCCTCTGGGACACGCACCAGGTGGAAGGTTCTCTTTCTTCACCTTTCCACTCTGGAATCTCACGTGTGTGTCCCAGGTATGGCAGTTTCTCTCTTTCCACTTTGTTTCTCTCAAAAGTGTCACTCTCTTCACCTTTCCACTCTGGAATCTCATGTGTGTGTCCAAGCTTGTCTCGTCAGGTTATGAGACTCGGTACATTCGTGGGAAGAACGTCGAAAACCTGTGAAAATCCAAACTTGTCTCATCAACAAGTACCTGTGAGGGTGGTATGAATGGGATGAAACAGGAGGGATAAAATAAGCTGTTTGAGCTCGTGATCTGGGCTATGTGAGATAAGGTTTTGTATTGGTGCGTGTTTGTGGGGTTAGAGATGAAGAATGGGAGGTAAACACGTTTTAGATACATATGTGTTCACTGGTCAGATGCAAGCGGGGAGGTTTGATGAGGTGAGAAAGAAAAAGTAGAAATGTACTCACGTCTCTTTCCACAGATGGGGAAAGAGACGTGGATGTGGAGTAGAGGAGGTTTTATAGGGTGGCTGAAAACATTCCTGTGTTGGGGTATGCTTGAAGCGTAACTGTAGGCCGTAGTGTTGTATGGTCGATTGAGTATCATCAACAAGGAGTAGCGTGTAAAGGACTTATCTCTCTACATATATCAACGACCAGGTACTTTGTTCCAAGCATATTTACAAGTAATCATCTGGCTTTTAGGAAACATTCCTAGGCATTTGAGCTGCATAAGAACCCACCAACCTCCTTTGGCCTTTGTGCCCATACTATTTCTCAGATTATCAGTCAGGTCACTTGCCAAACAGAAGCAAGTACCTCACATTGACTTGATGAGACTCTTAATTCAAGCAAGCCAAACTGTACTAAATTTCCCAAGTTGACCAAAACTCCTCTTTTTTTTTTTTTTTTTTGATTTATATACATTGAGTTAGTATGATTAGTAGAGTTTAAAGGATTCTAATAATTTAAACTATTAAGCATAACACAACCAATATATTTACATTGGATGAACACATCCAACTCAGATGATGAATGTGGTTGCGACTATGACTCTACAAACAGTCAACTCTTTCAAAAATTTCTACACTAACTTACAAAGTGTTTCTAGAGTCCAAAACCTAGCTCACACTCCCTTAAGATTTTTTTTTCCCTTGCAGAACAGCATACGAGCGAATCATGTTTTATGGTATGCTATAAACCTGAGTCTAGTGCTGCCCATTTCCAGGCTTGAGCAGGTGTCAGGGTGGGGTACTAGACTGTATGATGTATGATGAATGATGATGACAGAAGATGTTGGTAGCAAACTGGATTTAAAGAAAAATCTAACGTCTGAGAGCCCAAGTCATGAAGTGAGGGGCTTGAGATGGATCACCAAAAGTTGTCCACTCATATATATATTTCACTCCCGGAACACGTTTGCCCAAAGTCCCCCCCTCCCAGCGAGAGAAACTTTTAAAGCAACTCTCCTTTAGATCAGATCCAACAACCCCGAGTATGAACTATTAACCTCATAAAAGAAAAAAAATCCTAACTAATTAATAGTTACACAAATGGAAATCCGATCCCAATATTCTTAAAATCCGAGTTCGAATTCCTTCCTTATATCCAAAATGTTATGATCAAGCATAACCTCAATCACCAATCTACCCCATCCAATCAACCAAATAAATAAATGGCCAAATCTTACCAATCCAACCTCCTACCCTTCTACCCGTCAACCTACCAAAATTAGATTCGATAATCACTCCAATACCCTGTGCCACAAAAAAAAAATAGTCGTCCTAAATCTTTTATCAGGAAAAGTACTAAACCATAACCCGAATTCGTGCATAAGTCGAGATATGAAAAAAAATCCCATGATACGACTTGATCGACTGATGATCCCAGGCCCAAAGATACCCAATACAAGGTTCTCGGCAGGGCGGGATCCTGACTCGATAAAAATAAACCGAAAGAGGCTGTGCCAACGACGGGACCAAAAGTCGGCCAAGCTCGAGGCTGTGATGGGAGCATTCATGTAGTACGGATACTCACGCAGGTCGGATTTGAGTAAGACCGCATAGAGTCGGGAAATGCAAACACTGATGGCGATGGTGGAACCTAGTAGGATACCAAAGAAGAAGGTGTTGAGATGGCGTAAGATGAGACTTTCTGAGTTGGGAAAGCGTTCGAGGGCGACAATGCCGATCACTGCGCCGATGGCGACAGCCATATTGAATGTAAAATGGTCTAGACTCTCTCGAAAGAAGGCCGAGGCTGATGGATGGACGGGCTTGAGGGGCTCTCCGAAAGACCATCCGATCCCGCGAAAGGTGGTGAGGAAGGCAAATGCGAACCGTATCCGATCGGTCAATGAGGCGGGCGTGTCAAGTGAGGTCTTTGCTGACAGTTGATAGTATGGGCCGGCAGTAGTGCCGCATATCAAACACCGCATAGCAGACACGAATAGAAAGAGTCCGATAGGGTTGCTGATGCAAGGCACTGCTGGCGAGCGAACACGCCATTCTTTTCCCACAGAAAACAGCAAAGCGAGTTCGAGCGGGATGAGGGCGTTCCGGATGAGGCGAGCATTCCGATGGGAGCGGTAGTGAGGGTGGAGGAAGAAAGCTTGACAGAGAGGCGGCAACTGGGTGGCGGCGAGTGAGGCCACGAGTGAGAGTCCAATATGATAATTGAGCGACATTGTATAGGATTTCTATCAAAATGTGTGAGCTCGAAGAAGGATAAGGATGGTGGGAGGTAGTCCAGCGGGCCTCAATTGAGAAAGATAAGGATGTTTTATACCTACCCAAAGACAAGGACAGTCGGACATTGAAGGTCGGGCGTGCTCAAGGACATTGAGGGTCCGAGTGATCAAGGACATTGAGGGTCCGAGTGATCAAGTGGCAAGTGGACGATTTGGCGTCGCTGAACTCTCGGAAACAACCCCTCCGGTCCGGCCAGAAAGCGCCGACATCTCCCCTCACGCAAGGAGGCATCGCGAAGCGCGTCTTTGTTCCACAATAGGACGGTACAACACACCAGTTTCGTGAATAGCGAATACATCATCTGTCATAGAACATGCTGGCCGGGTGAAGGCAGGTGAATATGAGTCGTCGGAGTGGATGACCATTGAAATGTTTGTAGCAATTAACATACCTACCGGCATGCTGGCAAAGGGAAATGTGTGGGTATTTCTTTTGAGTTGAGCTTTTGTGGTGTTTGTATGAAAAAGGACAACTGCACACCTTGAACATGATAAGCTGTGTAGGAAGTGAAGTTGAAGGTATAATCCCTCCACTCCTTTTCCAATGGCTGTTGGGCAAGTATGGTGTGGAGCTCGGGCTGAAATAAACTAAAATAAAATGTATCTATAGGCAATCGGGAGTGGTTTGGTGTTCTTCGTCGGCGCACCTTCAAGGGTCAAGGTTAAACCTTTCAGGGAACCATCTGTATATGACTGTGTGCTTAAAACTGGTACGTGCTCGCCAATACCCTTCAAGGACTATCACGCTTTCTCCCATCACTTTATCTTTGCTATCAGACTATGTCTCTACTCATCTGTTGGCTGCTTTGACCAGCCTCATGGCAACAATGTCAGCTGCTTTTTTGTGGGTGTTTTTTTTTAGGACGTAGGATGCCTGAGTTTGATTGCCCTTCTTGGTTGTCTTTGGTATCACCTTGGGTGGTTGGATCAGGCTCTGGTTTGAAATCATCAAAGAGACCAATTGCTGAATGTGTTTGGATGACATGAGCACTGAGATACACCACCATAAGTCAAGTATTTCATGACAAAGTTGGCGTCATTCAAGTATTATGTACCCTCTCATTTTCATTTCTTTTCATGGCACCGTAAAACAAACACTGCTTCTTTATCTTATGGTCCAACTACGCTTTTTTTTGTTTTGCTGAGCCATACCCTACTAGCAGCTATTCTCGTACATACCATTGGGTTCAGTTTTCAGACTCAATGGGTTGGCCCCGAGAGTACCGTGGATGGCGGGTCAAATTTCAGAGGTTTACATGAATTTCGGGATTAAAATTTAAAGTTTCCGGACCCCTGTTTTTATGCGATTCTCAACTTTTTAAAATTTCACCATCAACTCCAACAAAGCAACCAACGAACCCATCAAACAAATTATGACGACCACTGTCTCAAACTTACCATCCGGTCCACTTCGATTAGCAACGACTTCTGCTTCAAAGCCAGCTCACACTTTTACTCTTAGATGTAAGTTTACTTCATCATCAGACAATTAATTCATGTTTTTCTAATCTATGAACCTTTGAACGTTTTATATCTTCAGATCCAGCTTCACATCCTGCCGATCTATCTACCGCTGGTGCATCATTATCCTCTACTGCATCAGGAGATGTTTCACTTAGAATGGCACCAGGCTCACAACCAGGTGAAGTTCGTGGTAGGAGATGGGCAGGTAGACAAACTAGGGTCACAGGTGATGTCGAATGCGCAATAGTTTGGGATGGCGCTCAGAACGTAAGTCGAATCATATTTCGATGCTTAACTTGTTGATATTCATCATCCTGACTTGGAGATTTTCGTTCGATCAGTGTTGGATGTTACATCGAGTTGATAATATAGTTCAATTAGCTTCAGATGATCCAGATCCGATTCCGAGGAAACCAACGCCATCGATACCACCTCCAATCAAGTCTACACCATTAGCTTTACCCAAACCCGCTCGACCAATTCCAGTTCCTACACCTGTTGCACCTGTAACCACTTTAACAGACAGTCAACCAATCAAAGTCGAGACAAACTTGAAAACCTTGAACGGATCAATCATCAATCAATCATCAAAACCAACGATTCACGAATCAAGCACAAGTACGTCAAGAAGACAAGATTCGATTGAATCAACAGCATCAAAAACAGATTTAGCATTACCAATTAAGAAATCGATCACACCACAATTAATGGTTCAAAGAACTACAGGTATCTCATCACCAGGTGAACAAGGTCCGATAAGGGTTGTACAAGCAGAAGAGATTGAAGAATTTGATTTTGTAGATAGTCCACCTGATCCTATTCCAAATCAACCTATTATTATACCTTCACCACTCACTTTACCTAGTCCAGCATCAACCAATAGAATTAATCATGAAAATAACCAAAGATCGAATTCAAATCAAGGATTAGAATTACCAAGTAGACCCACAAATCGTCTATCTAATTCTAATTTAACTTCAGCTACTTATGTAGGTTTAAGATCAACAAATCAACCTACAGCTCCAAGTCCATTACAAAGTGTGGCATATTCTTCTTCTTCATCTGGTTCATCACCTAATGATCATCCTTTACCTGCACCTACTCCTATGATTATCACTCCTGCTAATTTAAATGCTCCTACAACTAGTAGAATTATTCCTACTAGATCACCTGCACCCGTTTGGCATAATCATCACTTACAACATCCTTCTAATCCAAACTCTCCACATCATCAACCTTCTAATACTAATATTAATACCAATGCTACAGTACCTACACGTACATATGTTAGAAGTGATTCAGGTTCATCAGTACGTGAATCAGATAGTGATTCAGAAGATAGTTCATCAGAAGAAGAAGAGGAAGAAGAAGAAGAAGAAGGAGTAGAAGAAATACAAACTGAAATGAGTACAGTAACGAATGTTAATGAAAGAGTAACAGAAGAGACCAATTCAGAGGAAGATGCAGAAGCAGATTCAGATTCAGAAGATGAAGAAGAATTACAAAATTTTGCTACTGAATTAGAAGCTTCTATGTTATTAACCGATTATTATGGACCTGGTACAGCTGCATATAAAGATAAACAAGATCAACAAAAACAACAACAACAACAACAAAATAAAGAGAAAAATGTGTCTTCTACAGCTACTACTACTACTACTACTACTACAACGACGAAGAAGAAAGGTGGAGGTGGAGGTGGGAAAAGTGGAAAAGGAGGTAAAGGGAAAAAGTAGACCTTTTTTTTTTGTTATCAGTAACCTTTTCTTTTAAATCAGTGTATGGTTATTTCTCTTTCTTTACCAAATCAAAAATCAAAAATTAAAAATCGAAAAAATAACCAGTTTGAATGTAGCAAACTGTATAGGGCTTTGTTCATGTAGTTGAAGATCCAGGCTTTAAGGTTTTTTTTTTGAGACTGAGATTAATGTATGTTTTTATAAATTATTTGAGTGTTTGATGTGATATGGGATAGAATGAAAATGTGAGATCCATATGATTTTATGTATTGATGAGCTGTCAGTCAGTTTAAACTGGGTTATGGACTTGGACTTAGTCTAAATTTAAATTAAATTTAGCTGTTCTCGGTATTTCAGTTGGAGTTTCATTTTCATTCACTCCCTCAAATTTTCAGTTTCACTCATTTTTTTGACTTTTGACTCATAAAAAATGAGCTCATCATCAAAATCATCAACATCAAATGAAACAAATCATTTAAAGTCAATTCAAACTAGTTCAATTCCACTTCAACCAATCTTCAACACTTCTTCTACACCAAAACCCAATTTAAATCAAATTAAAACAACAACAACAACAACAAAGAAACAAACATCATCATCAGCAGCAGCATTGACCCCATTAAGAGCCCATTATCTTAAAAGAGAATTGGTTACATTACAATTTGCTACAGAACTTGAAACTCTAAGTACACCACATGCTTTATCATTATTAGGTCCACCATTCTTACCATCAAATCAATTTACATCACAAGGTTTACCCATATCAAAACCAAATGATTCTCATCAAAAAAAACAAATTCAAAATGATGAAATCGATTTACCATTTTTAAGATACTTTTTTAATAAATTTATTATTAGTTTTCCATTTTTAAAATTAGCTAAAAAAGAATTTTATTCACATAAATTACAACCATTTTATTATTCGTTTTTAATTCGAAATATTACATCAAGTGAATTAAGAGAAGAAGAAACTAAACGTAAGAAGATATCTAATAAAGTCGAAAAACATTTAGGTTTGGTTTTATCTGCTGCTATTAAATTAAAAGATAACGAAGGATTAGAAGAAGTGATTAGAGTGATTAATCATAATCAATTACAAGAAGATAATAGTCAACCAAATGATGATGATGCATTTGTTCCTACACCTATTATTGAAAATGAACAAAAGGAAACAAATCATCATCATCATCCTGATTCAAATTTTGATGTAAATATTGTTGGAATTAGAATCATCAAACAAAAAAATAGAATTAGACATAAAGCTCATGAAGAGTTTTTGATCAGAACTAAGATACCTGGTAATGATCAAAATGATATTTATGTTAGTAGAAGATATGGTGATTTTATTAAATTAGCACAAGATGTAAGACTTTCTTTCTTTCTTTCTTTTAAAACGTAATCTATCCTGATATTGTATTTAAATTCCGTTTGAAAAAAAAACTAGTTAAGGGTAGAATTACCTGATGTTGAGATTAGAGGTCCACCAGCTAAAGATCGTAGATCAGTAGACGGTCCTACAACTAATTCACCACCTGAATCACCAAATTCAAATTTAACAAATCATCAACCAATTCATTTCACACGAGAAAAGAATAGATTAACATTGAGAGCTTATTTACATAGGTTACTATCAAAACCTCAAATCATCAATTCATCAAGTTTAAGAAGTTTTTTAATTGAAAGACCCATCAAATTAAATCAAAAAGAGATAGAAGATATAGAAAGTAGGTCAAAGATGGATAAAGTAAGACAAATCGAACATGAAAAATTTAAATTAGAAGTTGAAACTAGAGTCAAAGAATTAGATAATTATTTAAGAGGTTTCAGAGAAGAATTAGTTAAAAGTGATGGATTAAGTAGAGTCTTTAAAACTATAAGAGAAATTGATTGTATTGATAATTTACCTATTGAATATCGTAAAGTGATCGAATGGGCTAGAATTTCGTTCGTCTTTGCTTTTTTT
>AWVX01032372.1:0-10452 GCA_000500245.1 Cronartium ribicola 11-2
AGTTTATGCAGCCCATGCATCTCCCCCACCCATGCTGGATTTGATGGTTAATCGACATCTATTTGAGAAACCACAGAGGTCAACCGGATGCCCTGGGCGGCCAGTGACCAGTAAACGGGGGCTGTGTATGTAAACTCACCAGGACAAATGAGCTCTTATAACATCCCCAATTGACCTGATTTTGGCGACTGGAAATGAAGTGGCGTGAGGGTGAAGTGAATGATGGTCGTTGAGCGGTCGCTGGCACCCTGGTTTAGGAGTGTGGTCAGTATTGACTCCATGAACACAAATGCATGGATTCAATAGCTTCACCTCTTTGATAGGAACCAGTCGATCGAGTGTACGTTGTTTGGTTGTGAAGTGAGGTGGACAAAAGTTCGTGGGTTCGCAAATGGAGATGTCGAGGTGAATGGACAGGAAGGAAGTGGTGAGGGAGAGTCGGATAGGCCGGGACTGGAGTCAGGTGAGTTGTTTGGGGCCGATGCGTCGAAAGGGAAGTGGAAGAAGGCCGAAGGAGAGGTGAGGGTGAAGGGATGTACTGGTGCCCAAATATGCTACAGAAGGTCTAGGATGGCCCTGCGCACGGACCATCTGCCAACAGCTCTCGAGGAGCTGATGACAATATTTTTGCAAACTACAGTACTAGGTAAATTAATGCTGTAATCAAGAAAAGACACCCCAAAATTGATTGAACCATACAACTTGAAGGGTTCTCTATTGATCCAAGCTGAAGCTACAAAATTGAGAGCACCCTCTGTTGGTATAACCTGCTGTCAAGGACTTCAGGATCTGTGTGTGTACTAGGGGACAAGTGAGAGGTGCAGGGAATAAGTCTTTTTGACTTGAGATGGGAATAAGTCCTCAAGACTTGAGAGTCCTTGTATCTGGAATAAGCCACAAGGCTTGCGTGTTCACTTTGGGAATGAGCTCTCGAGCTCTAAGGTCTGTGTGTTTTTGAAGTGGGAATAAGCCATGAGGCTTGCATGTCTACTCTACTGGGAATGAGCACAACTGCTTGAGGTGTTTATATCCTAGCCACTATCAGACCTCCCAGATTCTTTCTTTTCTCACCGAAATAAAGGAATCTGTAAGTGTCTTTTTACTACACTTGAAAATCTTAGCTTACTAGTCTAATCTTTTCTTTTATATCTCTTTTCCTAGACTCTTATAGATCTATTAAACTCTTTTAAATATTTTCCTCTAACTTTTTCTCTCGGTCCCTGCTGTGTGCTGCACAAGTCTGTCAAGTGCTTTCATCTTACCTCAGGCTTATAAGCCTTTGAGCAACTTTGTACTGACCTGATAACCCCAGGTCCCAATTATTTTTAGAGCTCGAATTATTCCCACACCCTCTAGGTCTCAGAAAATGTATGAAAAAACATCCTCTTGCTTGTGATAAATCCAACATCATCCCTTACCACTTCATTAAAGAAATAAACTACTTACATAGTAATTAAAATCCCCCTCTTATATTCCCAGGGTTATAAGTAGAGTTGTCTGTTTCATTTCTAGAATTCTTCTTTTGTGATCACCCTTCATTTTATAGTTTTTTGATTGATTTCTTCATTGGTTTAAATCCCCAGATCTCTATCCTCATATAATTCCGCTTGAAATTTGACAAATTCACCCTCTAGAAGTAAAACAAGAGTCAGTAAGATTTATTACCCTTTTCTATATGTTATAGGTGCATTTCTGAATCAAGTACTAACTGGGTGAACACTCTATTTCTAATTCTCACCCTGGGTTAATCAATCCCTGCTGTACAGATTTGGTGTTTGCTTAAATCTCACCTAGAGTGATTGCCATGGCCTATAAGAGTCAGTGAAGAGAAATTCAATGATTCTTGATTTCTTCCAAAGCCTAATATATTCAGATAAGGCTTGGCTACAAATACTTGTGAACTTTTCCACCTAGATTACTATACCTTAGTAGCTAGTTCTAGATTTTGTGGTTATTACACCCTTTATTTTAGAGCTAGGCTGACATTATATGTCTTCCAATCTTGGATTTGGTTTGGTTTGCCCACCTGGTTTCAACTAGGTACATTGTTTTGTTGTATCTTTCTTCTCTCTCTCTCTCTATTTATTCAATTGTTCTTTGTGTTGTAACAATGTTGCATGTGTAAAATAGAAAGAATCAGAGCATACTACATCATGTCTTAAGCCTGTACAGTAATGTAGTTACTTCCTCTATTAAGCTTGTACGGACTGTTCTCAGAGTGTTTTTCTCCATCTTTTTCTCTGAGCCTCATTCCCATCCCAAGCTCTGATACATGATCAGCTAGTACCTGCAGCTGACCTTTTTGTATCAGTCTTCAGATTGGAATTCAGAGATTCATTCCATTCCATACTTTGTGTACTGACTAGGTTACACCTCATTTGAACACCAAATTGTACCTGATCACCCACCAACTCAAACTTCCCCACACTCTTTGATGAACCACCTTTGAAATTTTTGAACACAGTAAACTCAAGCATGTGGATGAAGTTATGAACATGACTGACCTCTTTTTAATAGCACTTTAGTTTCTTTAAAGGAAATCCTCTTCATTTTTATCCTATGCTAGGTTAATAATACAGCTTGTGTACAGTTAATTGACTCTTTACTCTTAGCTACAAACAGTATACATCAAAGTATACAAGATCTCAGGATAGAAAGAAAAACACCAAGAAAGTATAAAATAAGAGAGAGAAAAAAAAATCTGAGATGACTTTTAGAACAATGAAAAAATCTCAATGAGCTTGGATGACTAACAACACAAAAATTAAGGGAGACCAGAGAGAGAGGGACAGAGGGAGAGAGGGAGGGAGAGGGGGGGAGAGAGAAATCAGTTTTTCAGTCAACTGATTGTGCAAGTTTGGATTTTTAATCTCAGCCATAGTGTTTTAGAAGGTGAAAGGTTGTGGGGTTGTGTTGCAGTCAACTTAAAGATTTTTTGGATTTTGTGATTGTGGGCTGCAGTTTTAGCCTAGCTTTGAGCAGGCTGAATCTCATGCTAGAGTTTGGGTTAAAGCCACAATTGTGGGTTTTTTCTGTGGTTAGTTAAAGCTGTCTTTAGCTTTGCTCTATACAGCCTTAACTACAGGTAAAGCTACAGCAATGATTGCAGATGCTCTTGTAGGTTAATCCTCAATTTTGTGTAATTTTCTCAAGTTAGGTGATGGTGGTAAAGGTGAGGAAGAGGGGACCACCTTCTGGGAAAGGGAAAAGGGTTAATATTATAGACTCTGTGTTTGATTTGACCCTCCAATTAAGGATCATACATGAAACATCTCCTACTAAAATTACTGCTGTTAAGGTACTTTTAAGTAGTACTTAAGTATGGGGCTCTTGATACTGACTCAGGTGGTGGGAACAACATGCGTGTGCATTGTTGCACTTGCAACACACCCCTTGCACTTTGGAGGCCAAAGCAGGGGGGGAGTGTAGGGTGCGAGGGGCTGGAAATTATCATTTATCACCTAAACTGACCAAATCTTGGTTTGGGGGGTCATTTCAATTTTCCACTATGTTCCATGCCCACTGTTTCCATTCTTAACCTGATCTTACAATGTGTATCTGTGAATCATTGACCCTTTTCACCTTTCAAGGATATCCAAATGCAGCATAATTGTTTTCTTTTTTATTTACATATCTCCACTGCTCTCAAGCCCAAGCCTAGTCTCCAACATTTCAGCACAGCACAGCACTGTTATGACTCCCTCAAACCCCAAGTGGCTTGAACCTAAATCTGGACATGGTCCACAATGGCACGGACTGTTAATAACTGAGATGAAAGATGACAAGAGCAGACATCAAGAGGCAAAGTGAAAGTACTGCAACAAACTGTGGTTTGATGGAAAACCTCACAAACTATACTTGCAGATCAAAGACTCCTGTACAAAAATGATCTTGCAGCAAAGGTCAGAAAATCTCTGGCGATCAGCCAAAGTGGATCAACAGGACCCAACACAGGGTTCCAAAACATCTGGTGAGACACCAGAAGATCAACCGACCTCACTCCCCACCAAAAAAACCAAATGTGCCACCAAAAATGGATGCTTGATTCTAAATTTTAACTCAAAGAAGTCCAAAAAGGACAAACATGGGTCCCTTCATCACTTCCACCCAAGTTCAAAAGAGAAGATTCAATGGCTTCATGAACTTTTACTCAAGGCAATAATCCATGGTCACATTCCCTATTGATTTCTGCAAAACCCATATTTCATAGAATATCAACACCTTCTCTCTCTAACTATGTACACTTTTCCCACCAGTTTCTCTCTCTCTGGTATTATCCTTTTAATGCTTCATGCCAAGAATGAACTCCAAGTGGCCCATCTCATGGAAGAAGCCAACATCCTAACAGTCAGTCTGAATGGCTGGACCAACTTTTCAAAAACTAGTATCTACACAGTCTTGGTTCTCAAAGGAACCAAGCTCAAGGATTTCATTGATGTTCTTGATTTTAATCACCAACAACATAACACTGTAAACACCTACTCTGTGCTGAACAAATCGCTTAGAATTAAGGCTGTTGATTGGTCCAAGGTGTGCGCTGTGGTGACGGATTCACTATCTCCAATGAATGGTTTACAAGTGAGTACACCCTGATCACCTTTTCTTCTGGTTCTTTGCCTCTTGTGTGAATTCAAGCTGAGATTTACATGTAAAAACAATAACTAAGGCTCATCCACACATTTATGGAATCAATTGCTGTTTAAATTTCTTTGACCTCATTGTTAAAGACATAAATTTCTATCCAAGCATGAGTTCCCTCCTAGTAGACAACAAAAATTTAGTCAAACTTTTCACCAAGTCTCAATTTTGGGGCAATTTTCTTGAAGACTGATACAAACTCACCAAAGTCTGACACAGTCGCACTACTGCTGGTGACACTTTCTTGTTTTTCAATGCCAAAGTGTGCATGACCATTGTTAGTGTACCAATTCCATCGACACAAACACTAGCATACGGATATAGCCTTATATATAGATCAGCCAGATCCATATCATCCCACTGCACTAACCCCACTCTCGGTCTCTTTTCCCATCTATGAAAAGAGGCCATGAGTAACAACCCCAGTTTCCCTTTTTCCAATTCCTCACCTTTTCTCTATGAAGCTGTCACATTGCTATGTTGTTAACCAATGTTCTTTCCTGAAGACTTGTTGTCATCAAAACTTCTCCAGCACTTTTCAAACGTAGATGACGAGCATAATAAGCTCACTTGTCACTCTCTGTCCTTTATCCCGTGCTACACCACTTATAGGTACAGACTAATTCACAAACCTTATCCATCTAAGATCTTACCATGTTTTTCCTCTTCACTAAAATCTCAAATCTCAATCTTTCTCTTTTTCTCTCATCTTAGGTTAGCAAACTTCCATAGGGCAGGATTTGAGATGAGGACAGACCCTCACTCACCTTACCTCATTATACCCAGGTACATATTGTGGTTTCTCCTCACATTTGCAATTTATCTACAAAAAGGGGCCACTTGTTGTTGTCAAAAATTCTCCAGCGCTTTTCAAACGTAGATCATGAGCATAATAAGCTCACTTGTCACTCTCTGTCCTTTATCCTGTGTTACACCACTTATACGTTAGCAAACTTCCATAGGGCAGGATTTGAGACGAGGACCTCACTCACCTTACCTCATTGTACCCAGGTTCATCCCCTGTTCTCATTCTCTTACAGCCATTTCACATCCAATCAAGCTCTCAACTTAGTTTTGAATCACACAATCTGATGTTTATAACATGCTCCCATATGTGTGTTTTCAAAGGTAGATGTCTATAGTCAATACATTTACTTCCAGAGATACACCCTATCAGTCCTTCATACTCATTGCCAAGTTTTTTGAGGTGACACCTACTTGACAGCTCTTTTCATTGATCCAGCTTTCTGAACACCTGTAGTCCCTTGGAAAGTTGAATTAATTAAGATAAATTGGATGATATTTAATATTGCTGCTTGATGTGGTTTTAAAGAGAAAGATGGGTATATAATCAAGGAGGAAATGGTAAGATATTACAACAATTATTCCCCTTTCCAATCAAAAAACAAGTACTTTTGCTTTTACTTTGCTGTCATTCTTTTAAAATTCCCTGATGCCAATCTCAAAAAAAAAAAGTCCTCTCAAGAAAATGGCTATCATCATCCACCAGGTTGTCCCACATCTTACTAGGTTAGAAAACTTGTTCTCCAACATAGGTGCAACAAAGACCAAAAGATGCAGTCAAATGAAAAAAAAACCTTGAAGAGGTCTGTGCAGGTCTGTATGGCCCTTCAATCCAATGTCTCTGTGGGAAGTTTAGACCTTTTTCTTGAGTAAACAGTGAAAGAAAAACCTTACATGCCCAAATTTGATATGATTAAGGAGATTGACTATTTTCAGGAGGGTTTTTTTTTCTCATCAGGATCTGATTTATCCCAGTCTGTACATAGATGATACTAGATTTATCTCAAGCTTGTTCAGTTTCTAAGTCTTTGAGGAGGCTGTATCCTCTATTTCACTTAACACAACCCAATGGATTACAATCCTGGACAGTCACAGAGTTTCCTGGTCTGCCAATGACCTTTTCAAATGCATTTTTTGTTTTCCTCCTCTCTATGTTGTAAACAATACTCCATTTTTTTCTCGGTCCTCAATTTCAATGATTCTCATAAAATACATGGAATTTGTATGTAGTATGAGGCAAAGATTTTTTTTTGCCTTTCTTTTCCTAAAAAAAAGTAAGTATCCTCTAAGTGACAAGAATTGGCATTTATGAATATTGAAATTGGGCAAAATTTGAAGCATCTAACAAACTCAAAGATGATGTATGTAGCAATTTGTGTCAATATGAAATCAGCATCACTTGATGCTGGAATAGTGTCTAAATGGTGTCAGCTGACCCTGGTAAAATATGGAAATGTGTCAATTGACATGCCAAAATAGGTGTCAGCTGACAAAAAGATAACTTTTCTGAGGCGGTTCCTCATGCAAGGAAGTAAAAGTCATAAAAAGGTCTCTGTAGGTGAGCCTACAGAAGGATCATTATTAAAAAGCCAAGGAGTGCATTGGCATTGTTGCAACACATCACTTGTGGGATCACAATTTTGCCTGTGGTGGTGGTCAGAGAGCTTGCATTGGTCAGTGAAAACAGTCATCCTTGGGGGTTTGAATCCCTTTTTGGCCCTTTGTGCCTGCATCCCAAGGATGAACTAAGAGATGTCTCTGAGACATCCCAACTTGAGGTGACATCCCAGAGAGTGCTCTTGGTTTGTCACTGAAAGATGAAGAAATTCAAAGTGTCTTGGAAAAGGGTGAAGCCTGATAGTGATGATGATCACAGTATGTGAGCAACCTCCTACACAACTCTCAGAAAATATAGCTGACCTGATAGTGACGATTATCACAGTATGTAAGCAACCTCCTACACAAATCTCTGAAATTATAGCTGACCTGGAAACAAGGTACAGTGGGTGAGGATTGAGAGTGTAAGGTGTGTGTGAGTGTAGTGATCTTGGTACCACTGATTAGCTAAACAACACATGGTGGATTGGTCAATTCTTCAGATACACTGTGCAAGAGAGAAGAAAGGTCGGGAGAGAGAGAGAGAGAGAGAGAGAGAGATAGAGATAGAGAGATAGAAGGAAAGAAGCGGGTTGATGGGTGAGAAAAAGGAAAAGGGTTGTACTTATGCTCTCTTTCCCAAGATGGGGAAAGAGATCTAAGTATCAGCTTCTCTCTTTTATAAATATGTCTCTATTCTGTGTGTTATTAGCTTTTCCCCTTCTTTGATTCATTGTGGTTGTGGCGTTCCCTCTGCGTGCTGTTATTCGTGCACTGTTTTCCATCAGTCTGTACATACATTCTGGGAAGATCTCAGAGATTGAACTGAGAGCTCCCCATCTGGTCATAGTGTAACTTCACATGTGATTCAAGGCAATCGGAATAAGGGTACATACCATACAAGTTCTCTTTTGAGCTTGAGTCTGAACACCACATTGAGCTTCTTGCTATTCACTCATGGTGATTGAGTACTTCTATCA
Organism: Cronartium ribicola 11-2; assembly: GCA_000500245.1. Lineage (NCBI taxonomy): Eukaryota > Fungi > Basidiomycota > Pucciniomycetes > Pucciniales > Coleosporiaceae > Cronartium > Cronartium ribicola. Next base: position 8,019 of record AWVX01032372.1, read on the forward strand.
AGTACACTAACTACCACGGTTGTTGTTGCTACTGTTACTGTTGATTAAATATCAACAATCCTCAGAAGAACAATCTAATCATGATCCTGAATCCGGGCCACCCCAACAAGGTCAACTCTTGCCATAGGCATACTGTACTAATGAGATGCCTTCATGATATTTCTCTATGTGCATCAAGGCGCTTTAAAGCAGGTTCCTGATGCTTGAAAGGTGAGCTGAATACAGTCAACTCCCTCTAAAGGCATAGGGCTTGAAAGAGCTCTTTTTAATGCCTTTAGAGGTTTATGCCATCAGACATACACTCTCTCCAATGGAATAGATTATGCCAGTAATCCCCAGGCCCTTTGAAGGCATACATTTATGTAGTTAGCCAAATACAAAAATGCTTGAAGTTGTATTCCTTGTGTGTATGCTTGGAAGATTGAGACAAGGAAAGATACAACATTGCTTAAACCAGAATATTGTCTTGAGTAGCATCAGGCTTGAAAAAGTAAGTCAGACTTGTTTGTTCTTGGCAGAATTCAAAGGCCCTGTATCAAATCAGTCTCTCCAGTTTATGTAAATTTGAATCAAAAGCAGACGGCTTATCACAAGTGTCAGATTCTACGTAATGGAAAAGAATGGAAATTGCTTTCATTGCTTCTTGAGGTGTTGGAGCGGGATTGGGCCCGGGATTGGCAGCTTGAAGTTTCTCTGTAAATATTTGTTCAACAGAAGTCACTATTTATTGTATCAAGGTCTTGTCTTGTGGGTTCAAAAGAGAAACTACAGACAATCTTTTAGCCGCAGCAAGAGTGCCGGTGTCTTGTAGCATTTGAAGGCCCTCCTCAATTTTGATCTTGATTTGGTCAGATGCCCTATTCAAAAAACATGGTTAGTTTCAGTGGTTGAAAGAGGCAGCATTCTGAATATTAACTCACATGCCAATGTCATCATTAAAGTTGGGAATCTTGGTATGACCCCAACAATTCTTGGTATTCTCCTTCAACACCAAGCACCATGACTGATTCACCATATGCATTGCCAATAGTACAGTATATTGATCTTGCAAAGCTTGAATCCATGCTTTCCTTCAGAAAAGAGCTGAAGTGACTGGTGGATGAATTGAGTGCAATAGTGAGCCTTCAGAGATGTAATGACACCAGCATTGCATGGTCGGACTCAAAAGGTGAGTTTTGCTTGGAACTTCTCAAGGAAGATGTTCTTGTGGAAGCCTTCTGGAACCATGTGTACAGTGAAGTTTTCCACCAGCAATTGAATGTTTTGCTTCTGACCTTCAAGCTTACTATCTCATTTGGAAATCCACATTTGAAATATTCCAGTGTTCATCCATGCAGTGTTGTTCCAGGAGTAGTCAAGGTTGTGGGCTGTAGCCGCCTTGACATTTGAAAGGAAGATAAAGTTGTGATTTAGCAATAAAGAGAAGTATAACTTAATCTGAGCTATCCGCATTTATAGTGACCACACCAGTTATACAACCTTTCACCCCTTCAACACCCTTCTTGCCTTCTTTTCTTAGTCCTTGATCTGAGGGCATTCCAATGTGGTAAGAAATGTAATCAATAGAAGAAGAGGATTTTTAAAAATTCATAAAGAGCAACAGTAAAAAAAGGAAATAAAGAAAGAAAAAGATTGAGAGATGAAATGAAATGAAACATACACGTAAAACAGCCCAAATTCATCTCAATCACAGAAATCACATGGCTTTTACTATTCTATAATTGCTTGAACATGTTTGACCGCTTCTTTTACTGTGGCTTTTTCAACAGACTCAGCTCTGCCATTCTTATTGTAAAACTTCAAGGTATGATGTTCCTTGAAGTTTTTCAACCAGCTACTGCTCAATTCAAGGCACTTTTTGCTAGCTATGTTTTGCAAGTGGGCAAAGTCTGCCTCTTTGCTTGAATCTCATCACCACTCAAGTTGACACTGAAAATGCTTGACTAGCTTTGGAACACTGGTGAAATAGATAATGGTACTAATCAGTGTGTGATACACCTTCCCAGCCCTCAAGAAAACTCTGACCTAATGATGCAGATGAAAAGATATGAGGCTTAGAGAAGATACAATGAGAGAGATTTGAGAGTTACTCTATCTACCTATACTCAGGTACAGTAAACAGGAATGGAGAGCATGGAAGAAAGTGGTTGAGGTCTAAGGGGCTGGAATTAGGTGAAGTGATTGAAAAGAGACAGCAGTCTCAGAAGTGCTCTAAGGGATGGTGACCTGGTACAAGCAGGTCACAGACAAAAAGTGAGCAGGGAGTGGCCTCGAGGCAAAGTCTCGAAAGAGATGGAGCTGACCTGCGAAGAGCAGGGGACAGGATGAACAAGATGAAGAAAAAACTGAGTCTAGAAGAAGAGAGAGAGAAAGCAAAAGAAAGAGTCAGGTCTACACTACTAAGAGAGACATTAAGGTTCTTGGTCAAGTGTGA
>AWVX01032377.1:0-10886 GCA_000500245.1 Cronartium ribicola 11-2
TGCCATAGTCTTCAAATCAGTGCTGTATCTAGGCATTGGTAAGTTGTGAGGGGTGGTGAGAAGTGACACTTGAGAGGTGGTGAGGAATGATGATTTGGATGTGGGTGGCGGCATGCTGATGAGGGGTTGTTGCGGCGGAAGGGTTTCGGCTTTTCAAGTTTGGTACCCAATTAAACCCAATTCAGGAATGTAAAAAGCCCGCGTATATTAAAAAAAATTAATAATAAAAATCCATAGGTAGGACATTTGTTTTCAGAATAGCTGTAAAAATTAAAGCACTTACAGATTCTTTCTGATGAGGAAAGAATCTGGGACAACATGTTTGATGGTGCACTTATATGAGAGAAAAGAATGAAATTGTCAGATAACTGTATGATCTATTCCCAAAGAAGAAAAACATGCAATACATTAACCTCAAGCCATAAGCCCATTCCCAAAAGGCTCAAGCTCTGTGGCTTATTCCCAGCCTCAAGTACAAATACTTATTCCATATCAAGTGCACACACTTATTCCCATCTTCAGACTAAGTTGATTATTAAACACCATTTATCAGTCAAATTTACCTGTTAAATACTACCTCTAATATTTACCTCCTGAAGGCCTTGACTTACCATATCACGACAAGTATATGCTAATGGTGAGTGAGACAGATGTAAAAGCACATACCTAGTAACTCCAACATAAAATACCATATTTGATGATGGTTCCAAGAATTCTTTTCATTTTTCAAAGTTATGATTGATGGATTGAGTCATTTTTTTGCCCAAATAAAGTTACCAACAATGACTTCCAAGTGAAGCAAAAATTGTGTGGGGTGAGCAGTACATAGGAAATGCTGAACACAAATGGAGCTCATCCTTGTAAACTTTGCACTCCCGATATACTCTACCACCACCCTCACCCTTCTAGATATAAGTTGTGAACATTTGAAAAGTTGCTCAGAATAATTAGAAGACAGTTTTGGAACGAAATGAATCTTTAATTCAAATCACACAATGTTTAATGGTTTGATTGTTTATGTCTTGCGAATTTATTTCTCATTATTACTTTAATCAATCATTCTTAAAGCCTCAAGAGTGCAATGGGGCACCTCAAGATGATATTTTTCAAACAGAGCCCAAGTTCAGATCAAGCAGCAATCTCACCAAGATGTTGATGAACCAGCCTGTTTAAATTCAGTGCAATGTGGCCAAACTGAAATAAAAAACTTGCACATACCACTTAGTTCTCACTTAAGCACAAAGTGAGTTTGAGGCAAAAACTATACTTTGTGGTTTGAGTATTACATACAAAGTATGTCGTTGATTACTGTTGAGTTTCAATTGACACAAAGAGTGTTACACAATTTCCCCTAACTAGATTATGCTACTACATGTATCAACCTAACTCAACTTTACTTAAATAGTCCCACTTCCTTACCCGTCTCCTTTCTTCATCTGATGAAAGAGAGATGGTAAGTTTTTTCCCTTTGTCCTTTCTCTCTATTTCTGTCCTACCACTTGTTATTTTGTGCTTATTTTCCCTCTACCCTTCTCTCTTGTCAAGTCCATGTCACTCAGCCTTAGATCAAGACCCACCTAGAGATCCTAACTTTTTTTCTTTTGTATCTGCTTGAAATCATATTAGTGACCCCCTGTTCCAATACTTTCACAATTACTCTATGCTCTTTGCATGTAATTTGAAGTTAAACCAAAAGAAGAACCAAGCCCTGGGGAAAAAGGAAGAAATTCACCACTATATCTCTATACATATAAGTATTAATTAGTCATCAAATGATACATCTACTCTTTCTTTTTTTCATTGGTACTCTTTTTGCTTTTCTGATGATTATTTTAGGGCTTGGGTAGATTGTTGGTGTTAATCAACACAACACAAACATGCATTCACCCAGATATCCCTATAGGCAGGGTGGGAAAATTTCCACCTATTTACCTAGCTTCACACAACCCCCAAATGTGTTCTCTTTCCTCATCTGCAGAAAAGAGAACACATAAGCACAAACCCAAATTTCCCCACATCTATACCTTCTTTTCTCTCCCTCTCAATTAATTTCTTTATCAAGCTCTAACCTAATATTATCTACAATAAAATTGTATATTTGACTACCCCACATCTTAGATTATCTCATCTCTGGTCACAAGAATAGACAGCTCACCCCTCCTGGATCTGTTTCTTTGCACTGTTTCACTTAGGTCAGCAGTCATACCCTTATGGGTCAGGAGTAGCATAGTGTCAGTGGTTGTGTACTATGAGAGGCCAAAAGAGGTCTTATTCTCAAGATTACACTCCTCTGAACACCTTTAAATATTTAACAAGTCAATCAAGACTTACTTAAATAGTTAACAGCACAAAATCAAGGATTAAGAAAGGGAATGCTAGTATCAAAGAGGCTCCTAAGGCAAGGTGTTATTCAAAGATGGAGGTAAATGATGGGTAGCTTCAGCTTCTAAGTTGATTAGACATGTTTTTAACTCTTGTAAGTAAGGTGAAAAGATTGATTGATAAAAGTAAGGTAATGTAATAATGATTGAAAGAACATGAGAGAGAGACAAGTATTTGTAGAGAAACTTAGAGGAAGAAACAGGAGACAAAGACAATGAGTCACAAGAGAAACAACTGGATCCATCCAATTACAAATGAGTGAGTAATCCAATGATGATGTAATGAGAAGGAAAATCCACAAGCAGCACTTATTACCAATGCTGTTGTTTCTAGAAAGAAAGGGGTAAGACCCATGGTCTGAGCACCAGAACTCCTGTCTTCCATTCCACCAGATGGGGAAAATTGGTTTTAGATGTTGGCAGCAGTGTGTGTGACTGCACATTCCAAACTAGAACTCACACCACGAGAAATACCTTTTCATTATCTTGACAGACTTATATGGATAAAAGCTTCATTTGATTACATATGTGAGAATGAAATGATGAAAAGATAGATTGAGAGAACTGATGTCATTGAAGAGAAACATATCCTTGAACAGACCACAAACACGAGTTCCCAGTTTCAGCATCAAAGATGCTACAGTATGAGTACTGCTTGTTACAGTACAGTAACTATATGTAATATAACACTTCTTGTGATTACAAGTGTTTCTATATTACAGGAATTGATTACAGTACTGATTACATATGTAAGGTAACAGTACTGTATGCCACATTCAGAAAAAGGTATATGTGCAATACATACATGTAATTTAGACATATATATGCCTAAGACATATAGATATATATGTCTCGGAGATTGGCCTTTGGTAAACCAATTTTTGGACAATATGTCCAGATATATATATGTAAAAGTAGACATATATATTTACTTTTACATATAGGAATATATCTCTCCAGATACCTTTGGATAACCCGCCCACCTGCCCTCATTCACCTTCTGGCACATCCACTCCCTTCACCTCGGCCGCAATCCCACTACCTCATTCCCTCAACCTCAACCTCAACCTCAATCATCTTTTTGATTACAGACCCCATAGATCTATCCGATCCTCAGAGCATTAGGATAGCCTTGATAAGTACCCTATTCATGAGCTATTGAGGATAAATCTTTACTGCAATTGACCCACTGTTCATCTCACTTAAGGTTTGTCTTATCTTATTGTAATCTATCCTTTCATCTACCTTGATGGGTCAGTTAGCTAATCATAATCAAAACTATCAAAGTGACAGGTAACTATGTAGTTTGTGTGGAAGACTGTGATGAGAGCTTGGATGATTATGTACTAATTTTGATGCCTGCTTCGCTTTATACAACACTTTATAGAACAGCAGAGGCACTCTTAGTCCTTGCCAAGTTTGATAAAGCACTAGAGGCTTTTGATCAACAAACCGCCTTTGAAGCTGAGTACCAAGAGTTTATAAATTTGAGAAAGATTATTGAGACAAAAATGGAAGGGATTGCTCCGGCCAAATGAAAGAATCTGAGTACGCTTGGAACACTAGTGAAATGTGCAGATGCACAATAAGTAATAATCCACAACCTATCTGCTCTCTGGAAGGTGCTGACCTATTTAAAGGTTCAGCCGGTAAAACATGAGAGAGAGAGATTGGGATGAGCTTGAGTTAGCTTGTGAGGTCTAAGAAAAATAAGAATGTTTAACTGAGAAAACCCGCAAGTTTAGAAACTCTTATAGCATTTAGATCAGGGTAGAAGAAAAGTGAAGGGTGGGGTACACATACTTTCTCTTTCTAAAGACAAGGAGAAAGAGAAAGTACGCGTGGGAGTCATCTGTAAATGATGAGTGAGGACATAAATAATTGGGGCACAGGTCAGTCGTGTCATTGACGGACTTCCCAACATTTTCCGTGCTCATCTTCTGTTACCTCAATGCTTTTCCTCTCTGATTACTTTTTAAGGTACACCCTTTTCATATTGAACTACTCATCTACCATTGATAACTCTTCTTAAATCCAATAAACCCTTTTACAACTACTTAATCAAAAACTACTTAATCAGAACTAAATCAAAACTCTTTTAAATAATATTACTTGTTGATTGGACACTGACACAAAACCTTCCAAAAAGGCCTGAGCTTTTAATGCTCTGATGTCGAACTTGTGTACGTGCTCTCTACGTTCAATTGGTGGCTTGAAAGTGTTTCTGACTCTGGCCTGGCTGTATACTTATGATATGGAAACCAATGTCTAATTTGGAAGACTGTTGAGCTCTTAAATCAGTGTGCTAACACTTTCCTCAAATCACCAACCCTCGGCCTTGAAACAAGTCAAAACTTTCTTGAAGATTTTCAGAACAGTTCTTATTGGAAACCTCAAGTCTTGGAATACCAATCTTTCTTTGAATACAACATTTTCCTCACTACATAGTCATACAAGTTTTTTTTTTTTTTTTTTTTCCCCCAAGTTGGGGATGTGTTAAATAAAAAAATCAGCCTCCAGCCTTCCCCATAGTCTTAAATATTTGTCCTATTGTACAAAAGCTCATCAACAGGTATCTTTGGGAGAGGATTGCAGCATGGACTTGAGTGCCTAAATGTGGGCTGGCCCAGTTTTACAACATCCCCCCACTACTACGCCGGGCCATGTGAGTTGAGCTCTCTTGGCAATCCCCATCACTTGTCGAGCCCATTCCTCAGTACCTATCTGACCACCGGCCTAAGAGAGGGTTTCAACATCATAGACTAGTCCGCTGTCAGGATAAATCCATAACCATGGGCTTGAAATGCCCAAGTTACGAAGGCATTGACTCTGAGGTGACTCTGTCCATGCAGCAACTGTCAGCCCCTGAGTACTCAACAAGTACCATGGGACTGCAAAGGTAGTGTAATTATAGTGTAAAACACCTCATAGCTCAGTCTCAAGAGCTATACAGGAGAAAACCTGTTGTAACCCATAATAACAAACCCTAGTAGTAATAATACATTATTATTACTGAAAGATTTACATATACAAGGTTAGGTCTACCTTGTACTGAGTAAAAATGCTCATATAGAAGGAGAAGTGAAGGCTCAGAGTATAAAAGGCGGACCAGACCTCCTTGGACACTTCCCCCTCTCTGAACCATCATTAAAAAAAAACCTCAACAGTCTGAATACCTCTCTAGGATATTCTGGGCTTTCTTCTTCTGAGATTCCTCAGTCACTGGTTAATAGACTATTAACCTTGGTGATTTCTTCTCTATTTAGAAGTAGTCTAGTTCTCTTACTGGTCTTCACCAGTTGTTTTATTTCATTGTTCATTCAAGGTTCTTCACTAGCACCTTTCCTCCTTGACCCAACTGTCTTACTCTTGCTGAAGGGTTCTCAAGAGTGAAGCCCAGTGTGGTAGAGGATAAAAGCTGAGTGTGTTAGCTTCTAGATAACACAGGATATAAAGGATCTGTGTGAAGCTCTACTAATCCTGTGGACATCTAGTTCCTTTATACTAGATAGGATTAGTACTCATCTTGCCCTCAGGAAAGATTTCCAGGCCTTTGAGCAGTATAAGAACCCATTAAACACATTTGGCCTTTGTGCCCACACCTTTCTTCAGATCATCAGTGAGATCACTTGCCAGACAGAAGAAAGTGGCTCACAGCAACAATATTGCTAAGAAAGGCGAGTTTGGTACAATTGATGCCAATGCCCGAAGTTCTTGGAGGGAGACCAATCTCAAGAGTATTGTTGGTCCCAAGGGAAGCCTCGAGGATGTTTATTGGTGAAGCTCTGGATGCAAATTGACGGGTTGGACCAGTGAAAACAAAACTCAATACCCAAGGTTTGATCCACGATTGTGGGCCTTCCCATCCACCATACTGCTATTTGAGCACATCTGTTAGTGCAGACCAAGCCGCACGAATTCCTCGCATCTCCATGAGGTTGGGAAAATTTTCAAAGATCACTAGATTGACCTGTCACCAAGTTGATTTGTCAGTGGTATAATTGAGGAGAGGTTCAAGATGAAATTCTTCTAGTGGGTCAAATTGATGATGAGGACTAGGGTAGATGCCAGCGTAGTCTTGAGGTGGGGTGAGGGTAGCAACAAACAGACCAAGCAAAAGGCCCACCTTGGCCGTCGTAAGAGAGCTACAAGCCAGAGTGACAGAACTTCTAAGGTAATCAAGTGCAGTCTGAGGCTGAAAGTCAACTGAGTTTTTTGATGATACATTTGATTTGTTCAAGAGTATCCCAATTCCCAAGACCCACCATTACCTGGAATATCCTGTTGGTATATACTATATCCAACTTTTGCCAAAGGCTCAAGCCATATATATCCGTGACAGATATATATCTATATGTCTGTTGACAGATACAGATTTATATCTGTCACAGATATATATGTATTTTTTTGCCAAAAGAGGCAGTATGTAAACTATGCACAATTTGTTAGTTATGAGATAATCTGGTCTCCTCAGCTTGTGCCATACACTGCGCAGGATTTTGGGTCACTTGACACAAAGTGAGCCAGTAGTGATACAGATTCACTTGTAAGCCACTCAAAAAAAATGTGACAGTGTGTCACTTTCAGGTAAAGTGACACTGAGTCACGCTCCTGCCACACCAAGCTCCATATTGTGTCATGTTCCATCACACGTGACTCAACACATACATAAATCCTTACAGTCTTTGCCTCTGGCTGAGGTTTTTCCGGTAACTTGTGGTTTCTCATCAGACTTTTGGCTTTGGGCAATGGCAATTGTCTCGATGATTTTATATGGATTATTGTGCTGGAGGATCCGAGGTCACTATAAAGGTGAAGGTCATGTTCTACAGAGGTTGTCTATCATTTTTCCGGCTCCTCAATCACCCTCCGAACGTAGCCTTTCTTCAATCCATTCAAGAGCTTCTTCATTATGTCGAGTCACATGAAATATGCTGGTTCACCCGATCACGTTTGCTTTCTTCTCAATCCCGGTTTTGATCATTTTGGTTTTGAGGATAGAGGAGTTTCAGTATCTTCCTTGAAGAAATTTACTTCTTACCATCTTTGGTTCTCTGTTTGTGTTACGAGGAGCTATTAACGTATTGGTGTATGGAGTAAGTCGACTAGTTTTCTCAAGTACAAACATTCCAATAGGCTTTCTAATTCAACAGTTTTTTTGAATCAAAAGATGACTCAAAACATGTTCTTCTTACATACGCCTCCACCTTCAATGAGATCCGATGATACCTTTGTACCACCCTCACCATCAGGAAAAAGTCATCATTTGTCATGCATAATGGGGAGATACTGATTGGTTTTTAATGTACATAGTTATGGTTACTTAGTGTGAAAGGAGCGTGACTCAGTGTCACTTTTCTGAAAGTCACACTTTGTCACATTTTTTTTGAGTAGCTTACAAGTGAATCTGTATCACTACCGGCTCACTTTGTGTAAAGTGACCCAAAATTCCATGTGGTGCCCATAGCTGACACATAGAGAGTACTCAACCCTCCACCTCACTTTCCATCAGTTGTGTTCTCTTAGGTGCCTTATCCAGTGCTCCAAGCCATTTGGAAATCTTCATAGATGGCAGTCAAAAAGTCTCCAAAAAAGATACCAACTAAGCTGAACCTTAATTCTTCTGTTTGTATTTGATGGTAGAACAGAAATGATGTGAGAAATTAGAAGAGGTATCTTTTGAAGACTATTATAGAAAAAAATAAATAAATAAAAAAATGAACACTTGATACATCAAACTGCTTGATCGATTTATTTCTATTTCACATGTGATAAAGCAATTTCACTGACAATACAGCATGTGTCTATCTTTTCAGCAAGAATTTATCAATCCTATGCACTTGTTGTTATATCCCACTTGGTCAATAGATCACCAACCCCAATTCCTGCTTGTTTGGGCATACACTGGCACTTTCTGCTGTTCCATTTCATCAACATGTAAAATTTTGACAAGATTGTTGAAAAAGAGCAAGTAGCTACAGGCCCCCCAAAGCTTGGTCATGTCCAGGTGGGAGTGTAAGCTCGAACTCAGGTACAGTAATCTCTCCCTCCCATCATTCCTTTGACTCACATCCAGGTTATCAAACCCTCACCTCATTGAAAAGCCTTGTCCAGCAAGCAATGGTAGTACCCTTACTTTGAACAGCAGGCTACCAGCCCTTATACCTACCCTCACTCTTCCACTTCTCAAAGGGGCATTGTCTCTGCATATTTCATATTTATGAATTGCCAGTTTGGGTTGGTGTTTTAATTCCATGCATCATCTTGGTCTTGATAATATTCAGCTTCTGGATGTTATTCAAGAATTTCCTCATGAGTGGCTTGCAGTTGATGAATGAAATAGCACAGGCCATGACAAGGAGTTCTGTGATTTTGGACAACCTCATGTTCGGATATCTTGTCTCCAAATAACCGTGCAAATGATAGGTTCACCTTATCTTCAGTCAAAGCTGTCTATGTTCTTCTCCACAGAGACAATGGCTCTGATAGGCTTACTAAATATATGGTTCAGTTCAATCCAACACCCACTTGAAAAGCTAACTGTGAGCGTTCAACAAGATACAGACTTGAAGGTGCTGTTTGTGCCTGCTTCTGAGATTTTATAGCTTTCAAATAGTGTAAACAGTTATTTTCTTGATCTACTTTTTCGGATTTTGTAAACATTCTACATAGTCTTTGTTGTATATACAAAGAGTATGGCTTGCGGAATTGGGGTTATCTTGGAAACGTGTTTTTTTTATGTTAAAAATATAGTTTATCAGGACAAAATCAGATTATCTGGCAAATATTTCAAACTGAACTGGTACAGATTCCACATGAAACACTCCTCAACTTCTGAATATTTCTTATCACTGGTGGTCAATATCTTTCTTATCTGTCATTCACTCATCGGCATTCATCATGTAGTTGTTATAATATTTAACATTCATTAAAGAATACTATTCAAATTTACGTGTTACACATGTGTCAAGGCCTTCTGGCTACGAGGGAATTCTGGGACTTGTTTGACCAGTTTCATTCACTATTTGGGAATAGTTAAGATTGGGAACTGAGAACTTTTCCGCTTTCGGAACGAGTCAAACTGTGACTCGAGTATATATATACCAGGACTCAAACCACCGAGACAGATTCTTTTCCTTCATCGGAATTGAATCTGTAAGTCCATCTCATTTAAATTTCTCCTTTTTCCTTAAAATATCTTACTCAACGCTTTCCAGCCTTTTATTCGAACTTTCTGTTATATTCTTTACTATCATCTCTCTCTGATCCCCTGTGCCTCGTGTGCCAGGTGTGTATTTTCTCATCGAAGCTTCTCAAGCTCAAACTGTGGCTACATAACCTGTTTCGACACTTCACTGACCACTTGATACCCCAGGTGTTGACGTCGAAATTTCACCTTATTTTCTCTCAGTAGTATGCTGGCCAAATTGTGTGGATGGGTGCACACGGAAATTACTTTTCGGATTTTGTAAACATTCTACATAGTCTTTGTTGTATTGACACGATGAACAGAAGGTGTTGATGCAGCTGTTGAGATCATCTCTCTTTCCTGTATCCGCAACCACCCAGTGTTCTTACAGTCTCTTTGATGAACCTTACAAATGTATATATGTTGCGTTTCCTTTGGTTTTTGGCGCGCGGGGCGTTAGCTCTACGCAATAGGCGCTTCGCTTCCGGGTCCTGGGCAGGCCAGAGTCTCCGTAGCCGCTCTGCTACCAAAATTTTGAGGGCATCAATATCTGTAGCTGGGACTACCGGTTGCGTTGGTGGTTAAATTCGGCTACGCATGCAAAACCTGGGGGAAAAGTGTTGCATGTATGTTGAAAATCTTCTTCCCCCTCATGTATAAATATTCGCTGTCCTCCCATGTTGTTCTACCATCATCATCATATCCGTCTCATTTTACTTACGGATTTTAATATCAGGTCATTTCGCTCTGAATAAACCTGATTAATACACTCTGCTGCTCTTCCGCTTGACTGTAAATCCTTTCATCTATATTTAGTAGAGCTTTCCTTGAGCACATGACCAATCAGCTCCGGATATCAAGTTTTGAAATAGGCACACTTATTATTCTCAATAAACCTTGATCAACTTATATCTACTGAGGAGAAGTCTTATCACAAATATTGGCTGCAATTAGGCACTCTGTTAGGACTCATCCCTGAAAACAGGGTACATTGGCCTCAGTCATATTTTAAGAATGTTGTCAATACAAGCAAGACTATGTAGAATGTTTACAAAATCCGAAAATTAATTCTGTGTGAACCCATCCACACAATTTGGCCAACATACTACATGATGAATGCCGATGAGTGAAGGAGAGATAAGAATGGTATTGACCACCGGTGATAAGAAATATTCAGAAGTTGAGGAATGTTGCATGTGGAATCTGTACCAATTCAGTTTGAAATATTTGCCAGATAATCTGATTTTGTCCTGATAAACTATATCTTTAACATAAAAAACACGTTTCCAAGATAGCCCCAATTCCGCAAGCCATAC
>KI568640.1:0-10465 GCA_000500245.1 Cronartium ribicola 11-2
TCCTTGAAAAGTAATAATTGTTAGTGTTCCTCATGGTTAAATTCACAGAAAATAACTTTATTTCACCGTTGGTTCAAAAACTCAGCAAGTTTTCCTTGTGCAATAGGTAAACATGACACTGTGATTTTAGCTCTTTGGGGACTTTGACACCTGTTTGGGTATTGATGCAGTGGATATGGCTCTTTGAGAACTTAGGTAACCCCCCTTAAATGGTATTCAGAGTGGGGTTCAATAATCCCAGGAAGCCTTAAACCCACTCCTTCATTACAGAGACCTCTAGTACAATGCATCTAACCTAGGTTTGAGTGCAGGTAATGATCAGCCTGGGAGTTTTCAGAGGGTCAAAATAATCTATTCTGAGGAGTGAAAATCAGGCACATTGTGATAATGTTGGTGGATACAGCAGAGTTAAGGAAAGGAGATAGAAAGGAGGAACGAGGAAGAAAAGCAAAGGGGGGAATGACTTACTCTTTCCTTGCTATTTTTAGCCTAAGGAAAGAGTAAGACAGCTGGGTGGCGTAGTTGGAGTAAGAGCGGTGCTGTCCGGATACAAGTATCTCCCTATACGTGCATCACTGTACTTCAACAAAGAAAGGGTCAGAAAGATGAAGGAAGATACTCAGGGTAGAGCAGGAAAGGAACAGACCAGGGTAGGTGGAAACCACAGCCAGCAGCAGGTTTCAAGCTGTAATGAAAGGTTTAATTATATTAGGGTCTAGGGCATGAGTTCTTTTTGGCTGGGAGGAAGGGTAGGTATGGTTATCTGTATGTAGCTGTATGCTGGTGAGGGTTGGGTCTGGCTGGTATTAGAGCAGGTATTCACCAACCACAACAAACTACAAGTGCACCTGAACAACCATGATAATTGGCAAGCAGCATCTGCCTCCCTCAGCCCTAACCTCCCTATTAACATAACCCCAGACCTGTATGCTCTAACACCCCCCCCTTGATGATTTCATGGCACACAGGCCAGACACAAAACAGATGCACACAGAAACAAATAAAGAAAACCCATCTACCTCAGCTCTTCCCAAGGCATGTACCCAACTGAATCTAACCCCCAACCCTCCTTCTCCACCATATTTGCATTCACCTGATGCAGTTTTACTGCTGTCTTTCCCACCTCTGTCTTCATCTCCATTCCCTTGTGCTCCGCCCAAAACTGTTGTCCTGTGTCCATTTTCTTCCACTCCATGCAGTTGATCTTAATGTGACCATGACTTTTGCAAAAGTAAGATACACTGTGTCTGCAGAAAATGCACCCAACGTCTAGCACTGACAAATCCCCTTTGTGACACAAAGGGGTTTTGTTGGCACTTGGCTTTGTGTGCAATTTCTGTGGACACAGTGATAACCCCTTCTGTTGCTCCACTGAAACCCTCATTACTCCAACTGATTCCACTAATGTATCATTGGAATTTGGGACTGCTTCCATTGATATCACTGCTACTGTAAGAGCTTGAGTGATTTGTGCTGAAGTAATCATAGTTGCAGAGTTGCCAGCAAACCGATGTGGTATGCAAAAGCTGTTGGAAGGTATATAGTGGGTTATCAACAAGGGATTCAGGTAGAAGGAAGTGTGTGACAGTTACTGGAGGTATACCAGGGGATTCCTAGGGGTTGGTTTACTTAGGTAGAATTTGGAGTATGGGAAGGTAATGCTTGGTTAGGTCCAAAGCTTGGTAGTGGGTATGGTACATGGGAAACATAGGAAGTCAGTGAAGGGTTGGTCATATAGCTACATGAGTGGTATTTTTGGACTCATAGAAGGTTTTTTTATTAGGTATATTTTTATTCGGAAGGATTTGGGTGGCTGTGAGAAGTTACATTGGGTGGCAACATGTTCAAAATTGGGTTCAGCATGAAATAGCAAGAAGTCAAGGAAGGAGTTGTCATATAATCACGGGACCAACACCATTCAACTCCTAGGATATGGTTTACTTAGTATGATTTTTGTTTGGTTTTGTTTGGGTGTTTCTTTTGGTAGTATTCATGTGTGCACAGCATTTGTATTGGCAGAGGTAGTGGAGAAAGGTAGGGATAGCAGGTTTTGTGGCTTTCCACATGGTCTGGGTGGGGACTGCAGGGCCCAGAGATTTTTGTGGAAGATCCTATTGTATATAGTGAAGCCTCTGTTTGCCATTTTCCCCTCATCAGTTGATCCCATCATCTGAGGCAATAAGTATTTTTCAACTCCACCAAAAATCATCCTCCTGATTCTCCACAGTCCAACTAGGGTGAGTCATTGAGGATTTATTAGGTAAGCCTTTGAGGGTAAGTTCCCATGGTAGTTTAGGGGCGCTCATAGGTCCTTCTTGTCCAAAACCCCCAATACAGGGGCACTTTTCCAGTTTTATAAGTCAGAAACCCCTACAGAAAAAAGTGCAAAAAGGTGCACACACACAAATGCACTTTTTGACATTTAGGCTTTGGTAAGCTCTCTTGCACAAAAAGGTGCACATGCATTTTGTTGCTTTCCCACACTTTGGACAATCCCAGGACCTTCCCTGGACATCCTACAGAGGTAAAAACACAAGTTAGTGCAAATTCAAAAACACACTTTTGGGCTGTAGGCATCGTCTGGACATTGTCAGGGTTGAGTAGGGGTAAATCAAGGTCATAGAATCCAAAAATCAAGGTTTGGAGGCTGCAGCATCAAAACCACAGGTGCTACAGGGTGCAACATCCTGTATTTGATAGTAAAAGGTAGTACCAGGGTGTCTCAGGTTACAGACATTGTGTGGACATTGTTGGGGTTGCTTAGGGTCAAGTAAACACCTATGAATCCATTAAAGGTGGTCCCGTCATTAGTACATCAGAAGTACAGGAGGTGCACAAGCTGTAACACTGATATCTTCAGTGCATAGGTGGGAAATCAGGCTGTAGGTGTTGTAACAAGGACTACAGGACACCACTGTGGAAAGAAAGAAGGAAAGGGGAAGAAAGAGAAGATTAAATAGACAAGGAAGGGAACAACACTTACTCAAACATGACATCATCTATTAAAAGGCTGGGAATCAAAGCCTTAAAAGGGATCTCTTATTCCCTTGCTCTCATCTCACTTTGGGCAATTTACTGAAGGGTCAATTAATTGAGAAATCAGTCTTCAATTGCAGAAGTGAACAGATAATTTTAAAACATAGAACAACTCTTGAGTGATGAACATCTGAAGAAGGAAAAAAAAAATCCAAGCAAGTTGAAATAAAATTAAAAACTTAAAATAATTTAATTGTGTGAAATGATTAGACTTTTTTTTAGTAAACTAAAGAGTTGAAAACAAAATTAATTCTTTGAACAACTTTTAACTCTTATAGTTATATTTAATAGTTTTAAATAATAAAAACTTTTTTTTTTAAATAATTCTAAAAATAAATGTTAAACAATTATAAATTTTAAAAGCAATTTAAACTTTCTCTCTTTTAAAGTGTGTGGTCCAATAATTCATTCTGCCCCTTATAAGTCACTCAAGGAGATTAGAGTACCTTTTTTGCTATTTAGTTCTTGCTATCTTTCATTAGACTTTCTTTTGAACATTCAAAGTATCAGTCAGCTCTTTATCCTGGTGTCTTATACATCTTATAATAGTACAGCACTGTGGAGTGCTTTACAGCAGTCAGCTCTTTATCCTGGTGTCTTATATAGCTTTTTAATAGTCCAGTACTGTGGAGTGGCTTGTGTCAGTCAGTTCTTTATCCTGGTGTCTTATTTAGCTTATATTAGTCCAGCCCTGTGGAGTGATTGTGTGTCAGTCAGCTCTTTATCCTGGTTTCCTATAACATTATAATAGTCCAGCACAAGTTTATTTAGTTTAGATAGAAGTAGTTATTGTCAGTTACAAGTCTCCATAGGGAGCATCAGCCCATATTTTCTCTTATCATTACTCTTGCTTTAGAAACCCCTCTTTCATTTTATTTTCTTTTGAAGCCCAGCAATATTTTTTAGAGTAGGCTAGTCAACTCTATTTTGGTTTATTAGCTATTTAGTCTAGTATTCCCTTTTACCTACTCAGTTTCTGCAAGCCTTTTGGCTTGAGATCCTACACTGTCAAACTCTGAGAAGTCTTAGGAAGCCAATAAAAAAGGTTTGGAGGAAGTATAGACTAGATTTTCAGAGTGCAGAGTTCTCAGTAAGGGACTTGGCTATTCATGTGGGGACTTGAAGGTCTTTGAGAGTTTCTCTGAGGCCATAATATTGTAAGTCAAGGCCTTCAGGAGTTAAATATTAGACTTAGTTTAAATAGGTAACATGAACTGATAGCGATGTTTAAAAACTAACCTAGCCTGAAGATGGGAATAAGTGTGTGCACACTTGATGTGGAATAAGTAGTACTACTTGAAGGAACTTATGGGAATGAGTGCTTGTACTTGAGTCTTGGAATAAGCCAAAGAGCTTGAGCCTTTTGGGAATGGGCTGATGGCTTGAGTGTACAGTGCTGCGTATTTTTCTTCCTCTTTGGGAATAGATCATACAGTGATCTGAGAACTTTGTCTTCTTTTTATTTTATATAAGTGCACCATCGAAATTGATGTCCCAGATTCTTTCCTCATCAGAAAGAATCTGTAAGTGCTTTATTTTCTACACTTTCTATTTCAAATTATCTGCTGATTCGTGTTACACACAGCATTTTTATCTCTTGCCTTTTTACACTCATATTTCTCTGATGCCTGTTGTGTGTGTGCAGGTTGGAATCTTTTCCCTTTTAAAGCTCTTTGTAGCTTGTCTAATCTAGCTAGTCAAAGACACCACTAACTTGTATTTGACACCTGATACCCCAGGCTGTCCATTTTTACTTTACTCCTCATCTTTTCTCACACAAAGGCTTGTGGATTTAAGCTTGGCAGCTGTGTAGGTGTTTGTGGGTGGTTTTAGTGCAATATCTGGCCTCTGGTGTTTGGCTCAGGTGTAACAAGGAACCTTGTTTCAAGTCATCTGGATGAGTTTGGAGCTCTAGTGGTGTTTCTCAAGACTAGGAATATGTCAACAATCCAGTCAGCAAGGAGACGGACTTGAAGATCTTCCTAAGTAGAAGTTGTGTTGTGTTGTGCTCAGTGCCAAGGTTTTCTCTCTCTCTCTCTTTTGCTCTTTGGGATTCTTTTGGATCTCTTTAAGGCTCCACACATAGTAGTATCTTTGCAGATTTCCTAGGATGAGGGCAGCTTCTAAAGCACCCATCTTGCCATCAAAGCTTTCTTTCTTTTGGTGGTGGATTTCCCCTCTTCTGACTCTGCCAATGTCTCTTGGACATTGGAGTTTGACACCAATGTTCAAAAGAGTGTTCTAAGAAATGGAAAGGAGCTGGCATACTAAGTAACATGAAACCTCCTAATACACCATCAGAAATTGCAAGCCCCAATCTTGCTAGTTTTGCCGCCATGTCTGGCATATCCGCCAGGTGAGTTTCAATTGTCAATGCTTTCCCATCAAACCTCATCAAGACAAGTTTTTGCAACTCCGCCATCTGTACTGCAAATGATATCCCAACAAACTTCTCCTTTAAGGTCCTGTACTTATCAGCTGGTGTAACCAAATGATGTATCATAAGTCCTATTTATTTTTTTTAACGTGTAATTTTGCATTACATAATACACCTTAAGTGAGAGACCAGTACATAACGCGCCATAGCAACTAAGAGAGGAGTGGTTTTCAATGAGCAATGAGTACAAGTTTGTGATATCAAAACCGATAGGTCTCACCAAGGAGACTGGAGTATACATAAGTCCTATTTATTTGTCAACCGTCCAACTGATAATCCCATCTACATAATCTGCTTTTTCCTGATCATAAACCTTGTTTGACTGTATCATGTCCGGTTTCAAATACGCACGTGCCCCCGGAGTAAACATTAAAAAATGGTCGAGGTCATGATCTCATACCTCCTAGTTTGATCCATCCCGTTTAAGCATCTCTATCTGATCCAATTTCACTATTTTTGAGAGCATTACTGTTCCACCCAACAACCTTTCCGTCATGTCAGCCCTCCCTTGTTCCATGTTTGATTCGCCACCTAAGCTAATCAATCCGTATCGTAATCCATCTTGTAATCCGTTCAGTCAGTTGATTTCAAATGTCAACCACCGTATCATGTATCCTTGTTGATATCGTTTAAAGAAAGAGAAAAGGCCCAAGGCCAGAGAGTCGGGTCGGGAATTAAAGGAAATTAACAAGCACCTGCAGTTTGTCTCGGTGTGTTATCGTTCGAAGTTAAATGGCTCGACGGCGTTCTCGGGTTCGAGTCCAGAGATTCAGGAGCGTCCGCGACAGGGGTTGTCGATTGCGGTCGAAGTAAGGATGCAAGAAATGATTCTTCCTTTTCCTGTTCTCGTGTGGGCGGGCTCATACCTATTAGAGCAGGTATTCACCAACCACAACAAACTACAATTGCACCCGGCCAGCCATGATAATCGGCGAGCAGGATCTGCCTCCCTCAGCCCTAACCTCCCTACTAACATAACCCCAGACCCGTATGCTCTAACAGGTGGCTCTAGCTTTGGTGTAGTTTACAGTGGTGTACAGTAACTTGTCTGTACAGTGCTTTTTTATTTCTTTTGATGGTGGGAGTAAGTAATAGTTGGAGGCAGTTGGTGAGCAGTATCAGAAGACCTGAGCCAATTATACAAATGAAAAAAATATGGTTTTTTAAATATTAAAATGAGGGACAAGAGATAGATTAATAGAGAACACACAGGCATTGGTAGTGGAGTCGAAGTGAGGTGGTCCCCCGACGAGCGCGGACTGCACCTTCACCACCCTCTTCCATCCTTGACTTCATTTGATATCAAGTGTAGAAATATAGATAAATTGGCATCTTCAATCAAATCTGAACAGTCTGTGCGATGACTTGTCAGCGTTGCAGCTCAACCCAAAATATCAGAGGGACTCTCACACAGAGCTCATACCATGTCCGCTTACAGACTCTTAATGAGTACGCTCAAAAGTAACTCTTGCAAAACTGATGGGCGAGCCTCAAGAAAACTTGTCCTTGTATGGAGTTTCGATCTCTCTTTTTTTGCATGTTGCGGAATTCTTCTTGAAATATGGCGAACGGACGCATGCGGTCTGGGACCCATTCTGGTCTGTTCACATTCATTTTGCGTATCGGGTTCGCCCTTTTTTATGCCCTTGGACTTACTCTCCAGCATATTCTTACCTGCAGAACAAGGCAGTACTGACTGCGTAGGCCAGGGTCCGCTCGCCACCTCACATCAATCTACGCCGAGTCGTTTAAAACCCCTACTCTCTTTAGTCTCCTCAGTACAAGAACTTACTTTCATCTTCTTATTCCTTACAGTTACTGCAGGACTCTTTCTCTCTCTCTTTCTCTCAGTCACCCGTTTTCCCTGACAAGTTCAGTCCTCAGTTCGAATACCGCAAAAGCATCTACGCTCGTTTCATTACCGCCTACTTATTTTATCTCTCCCATCGAGGATTTCGTAAAGCTCAACTTCGTGTTCGATTTCAACACTCAACAAAAACCCAGCAAAAAAACAACCCCATTCGAATTAGCAAAGATGCGCACTGAGTTGATCAGCTTGATACTATGCACGGTCGGACTGGCCTCAGCTCAGCGCTTCCTCCAGCCTCGTCAGAACGCTGCTCAGCTCGCCAACCAACCTACTTCCACCATTACTAGGTCCGGACCCGCAACTGTATCGGGAATACCGACCAACACTGTTACTAGCGGTGGGAAGGCTGTAACAGTTCAAATAAAATCAGACGCGCACGCAGCTATTGAAGCTTTCGGTCAGGCCATGACGGGTGCGGCGGGGAACTCCACGACCCAATCGTCTAAGGAAACTGCTCACCTCTTCCAGACCATTGTCAAAGGCGGTGAGTTCAAACTTTGCATATTCATATACAGTTTTGGCCAACTAACCTCGTTTGGTTCCTGTGCTTCGACTATCTCATAGCGCTTTCCTACCCACTCAATCAAAACATTGGTAGCAGCGCTGCTCCTTCACAGGACCGTCTGAACGCCATGGCAGCGGCGATTAACACAACTCTAAATAGCATTCAAGATACTGCCACCAAAATTCTTTCATCGAGTCAGGGCGCTTTGCATTTCAACGACCTGAAAGAATGTATTGGAGGTGAGTCACTCCTTTTATTTGAGCTCGTCTAATCGTGTCTTGAATTGCTTAATATTCTTTTGCGTGGTGAGTAAGGTTTGGTCCAACAGGGAGGGCTTCATGATGGAGAAAGTTGTGTAGTGGTAAGTCTCATAGTTCACGGCTTGGCGAGGTGGTCAAGATCGGGAATCTGACACATTCTTTCATATACAGAACGGCATGTCAGTCACTGGAGTGTCCAATGTAAGCTCCTAAAGTGTCTAGCCTACTAGCAAAATCAAGATTTCGGACCACAAGTTAAATACCACTGTTTCTTTCGAAGCTCATGTCAAGTGTCCTCAAGACGTTTGGGAATAATGGGATCCCTCAAGCTATTTTGAAAGAGACTTCCAAAGCGCTCGACCCTACCTTCACGGCTGTCCTGCCTGGCGAAAAGAAATTTTATGATTCAGTTAATAATGCCATCACTTCTGTACAAGCCTCTGTTAGCGGTCAACTTGTTGCCGCCCTCAACGATGCTCAGAATTGCTTCCAGGATGCGATGACCAGTGCTTCTGCTTACCCGGACAAGGTGGCTGCTACGCAAAAATGTATGCGAAGTCCCACTGGCAAATCAGTGTACACCGATCTCAAGACTCTCTATCTTTCCGTTACTAACCAAGTCAGTGCTATTCATATGTTTTGAAAGGCGAAAAATCACATCTAATGATTTTCCATGTTATTGTCTAGTTTGTGGGCTACTTGACTCCCAATGTTTTGGACAGTGTTCACACTATCGCCGACAGTTACCTCAACAAAACTTCGCAAACCGACGACCAAAAATACTTTTCTAATGCCATCGCCTCAACCACATCATCAATCGTTGCCTCAAATGCTGGAAATCAGGTAACACCCACGAATGCCTCTACCCATTTCATCTTTCTGACACTTGTTTTGCGTATACATCTCTTATACCCTAGGTCACTTACGCCTACAAGCTGGCCGACTGTCTGGATACGCTAGTTGGCACCACTGATCCTTCCTCTGCCTCCAACATTGCGGCTACTCACAACTGCTTGAAAAAGGTAAATCGGTTTGCGCCTTTTGGTGGAACTATTGGTTATAGCACTGAATCTATCTCTTCTTGATCAGCCCGATGGACCAGCAGCGTCAGTAAAGCAGATTGTGTACGGCTACATCCAGCAGGTATGTCGTACATATTTTTTCATTACACCATATTTCCATCTGAACATGTGCCTCTTTCAGATCCATGGAGTTTTGCCGGCCTCTTTGGCTTCGAAGATTGAAGCAACCGGTGTGAAGAATTTGGATCCAAAGGACCCTAATTATGCCTCCAAAGTCGAAGCTCTCCATCAAACGTTCCTTAAGACGAATGTCGGACCGGAATACGTGTCTTGTTACGAAGCTTTTGTAGACTGTCTTTTTGACGCTTCAACTGGCGCACTCGAAAACCCTGGAAACACTCACCGTACATGCTTGCTTGGGAACTCCTGCAAGACTACCCCAGACGGTCAAAAGAATTTGGCCGCGCCCATTGGTCGCCGGGCGCTGTCTACCCATCACATCTCGGTTCGCAAGGTTCTTCAACAAGCCCATGTTGTACGCCGGTACTCCAGCACACCAAATCATCACTATCTCCTCGACAGCTTTGCTTCAACAATGAAGTCACTCTGAGGTTAGACCTGGATAGGCTTGAACTTTTTCACCCTTCATTCCGAACCATCAATCAGGTTTCCTCGTTTGTACAATACAGTTTTTACCGTAGGGTATTTTTAATCTTATTGACCCGTCTTGTTACCAATTACTGCTAGTTTCATCTTTTTAATTTCATTACACTCTTTTTTTATGGACATTTGTTTAATTGTATGGTGTGCTTGTGTGACTTTGGGGGGGGGGTCAATTTGCTAACATAGTATGGACTTTTGAAGTTTTTGGACGTGATTTTATTTTTGGGGGCATTGGTTATGGTAATATAATTGTTTTCTTTTTCAGTCTTTTTTTTTTCTTTTTTTTTTTTTAACAGAGGATAGCCAGCTTAGAATGCTTCATGTAAAGTTGCCAAGGTTGATTTCACATCCTTGCCTTGTAACTTGAAACAAATCAATCCTGTAGTGATACTTTTTGTTAGCAAGTTTGACTGTTTGGTGTAGGGGTCTGATTGACGAATATAAGCTTTATATCTTTATATCTTTGCTTGGCTTGGGTATCTTCACTAGTCAACAGATTTGACTCGGAGGCGCAAAAAGAAAGAAAAAAAAGAAAATAGATTGATGAGCAAATTGGCATTCAAGGTTTTGATCCAAGGGATTGCTTAGGGTCAAGATTTCCCTTGAATCATTTCCTTGGGTGCTATTTATCTGCATTCAAGGGACTGGTTGAATATTTTTATCAAAGCTTTT